>WBZZ01002673.1:0-99647 GCA_019918135.1 Paulinella micropora | reverse complement strand
ATATTGCTTATGTTTTAAACTCATTTAACATTTCAATAAAGTCATCGTAGTTTTTTATTTGAAAAGAATTAAATGTTTTCTTTTCATAATATCTATTTAATTCTTCGTGGTCTGTTATGTATGTTATAGTGATATGAACATCGGCATTTCCTGTCATACCATTTTCTTTTAGCATCTAATAGTATAGGACGTAGAACCTCTCGCTCTAATGTATCCAGTATCATAAAAATTTATTTTCTAATCCTTGCTTCTCGTATGTAAGGAGTTTAATCTATTGTCTCGCCTAGATTTCAACTCTACTACTACTTTGAATTCCCTTTTGTTTTTTCTGGTTGTAGTTTCTTTCTTCAAATTCGCCCTTACCTTCGCTAGTTCTACATTTTCCTTCGTTGGTCTGGGCGGTAATGGTGGTGGCATATTTTACTTTTATATTAGTGTGGATATAAAATAATAAAAGTAATCTTAATGATTATATTATAAAGAATATTATTTATTTATATGGAAAATAATGAAATAAAATGAAAAAAATTAATTCCGTTAGACTTTCAGAAATCTGGTTTATCTATCTCTACATCCTTCAATAATTCACCTATAATTTTTCTAAAATTTTCATCTTTTGAATATCTATTTTTGAATTTGCTTAATATTTCTTTTGTTAATTTGTCGCTTTGTTTTTTTGGTTTTAATTTGTATTGAATATTACAACATTTTTCTGATGATTGAATAATTTGTTTTTCTCTTTCTAACAATTTTTTAGCCCATCACATGGATAACTTTCAATCAATTCAATATAAGCACCACCTTTCTCTAGAATTTTAAAGGAAGAAGTAAAGACTTTCGTTTTTCCTTCCTTCCATCTCTTGAAATTCGCTAAATGTCCTTCCATTCTTTCCTTTAAAGTAAAACATGCAGTGCTTCCGATATAAATTTCATCTGAGTGAGGTGATTTAATGGCATAAATTTTTGAATGAGTTGAGTAAATTAATTTTTCTTTTTCTTCGTCTGTCATACTCGTCGTAATGATTATATCATAAAGAATTTTATTTATTTAATACGTAATTCATCGTTAAGACTTCTTTTATCTTCCTTTATTTTCGCTCTTTTCTCTTTCCTCGCCATTGATATTTTTTCCTTATTCTTTTCATAATATGATTTACTAGCGGTTCTATATATCTCAGGTTTCTTCTTAGCATACTTATCAGAAGAAATGGAATGAGCCTTTTTCCTTTCTTCTTCTGTGTTATACTTCCTTCGAGCAGGCATCCTATATAGTCATAATGATTATTCCTTAAAATAAAATGATTATTGATGTTTTTAAAATATCTTTCTATGTCATCATCTCTTCTTATAGTTAATTTACAAGGTTTTCCGCCTATCGTAACCTCTTCTTTCTCTGCGAAGTAATCTCTATGAAAGTCTGATTTTTCGTGTTGATATTTTCCGTATATCCCTATTACCTTACCACATACACAGGTATATTTCTGTTTTCTTCTTTCTTTAATGTATTCTGCTCTCTTATGTTTTTTTAATTGTTTTCTTTCATCAATCTGGTTTGACATTTACATATATATACTATATAAAAGAAATAGAAACGAATAAAGTTCGATTTGATATTTAATTGGAAGGGGCCCCCCCTTTCCAAACCGGGGACGGCTAAAAATGTTATCACATGGTTTTCAAGCGGGGATACGGAGGAACTAAAGAATTCTTTTCGCCATTCCCAGACAATTTTTATAAAAAACTTCTTTGATGACGAAGTCAGAAAAAGAAAAACGAAGTTTTTCTAAAAGAATAATATGTGAAATATTTTATAAAAAAAATTAAAAAAATAGATAAGTGTCCTATAGTGGTACCTATAGTAGTAAAATTTATTGATTTTGATGCTTTGTATTGATTTTGTTTTTATTAAAAAACCTTAAAAATTTTTTATAACTTTTTTCTTGTTTTTATTTAAAAGCGAAATTAAAAGAAAGAAATATTTCGATATTTTGCTTTCTTGTATTTATCAAAAAATTTGCTTTTTTATTTTTCTGTTTTGTTGCTTAGTATTGATTTGCGGGAAATGAATAGGAAGAGACGAATGAAATTTATGAGGTCGTTTTGAGGTATGAAAAACGACCCTTGTAAATTTCATATTATACTACTTCGGAGTGTCCCTATGAGTGTCCCACGGCCCATCCCACCCCCAGACCTCCAGCTCTTTCCAGCTCAGAAATTTAAGACCTCCAAACTCAACAAGTGATCTACCCCAGAACAGCCCGCAGCCTCACAAATTTGATCTTTCTACCGCAAGCCAGTGCGCTGGGTTATACACATGAAAACTCGCATCCGAGATCTCTGACTTGCGAAGGTACTGAACGAATATAGTAAAGATTAGGATAAGTGTCTCTGGACAAGAACGCGGGAAAACCAAATAACATCGATTCTGGGGCTTCTTAGCTAGAAAAATGCTAATTTTTTTTCCTTTTTTTTTTGTTCTTTGCCTCGCGAACAAGGGAGATCAGGACTATAGTACGTCGCATTAGAGAGCTTATGGATGAATATATGTTCCCTTAAATGTATCCTTGCCTGTGTCCACTTCAGACAGAAACAAATGAAAACGAAGTTGAGATACCAGAATTTATCCTGACTTTCCCAACAATATGTAACTTTCTGTCTACCTCGATGTAGAATGTAAACCATAGCATATGTGCAATTGTATACTATTTCTACGGGCCTGTAGTGTATACACATGGAATGAAAACACCTATCTCGGCCTTGATCCTACAGAGAGATAGAATCAAAGTCCTGCATTTTCTTTTGGGACACGTCTTATGTATGTATGAATGTATGTATGTATGTATGTAACTAAGTAAGTAAGTAAGTATGTAATGTATGTATGTATGTATGTATGTATATATGTATGTATATGTATGTATGTATTTGTATGTATGTATGTATGTATGTCTGTTTTGATGTAGGAATGTATGTATGTATTGTATGTATGTATGTATATATGTATGTATCTGTGTATGTTACATATGTATGTATGTGGGTATGTATGTATGTATGTATGTATGCATGCATGCATGTATGTATGCATGTATGTTAATATGTATGTATGTATGCATGTATGTATGTATGTGCATATGCACATATGTATGTATGATGTGTACATACATACATTATGTATGTATGTATGAATGTATGAATGTATGTATGTATGTATGCATGCATGCATGCATGTATGTATGTATGTATGTATGTATAAATGTATGTATTAATGTATATATGTACACACATGTATGCATGTATGTATGTATGTACTTATGTACGTACGTGTGTATGTGTGTATGTATGTATGTATGTATGTATTTATGTATGTTATGTATGTATGTATGTATGTATGTATGTATGTGTGTGTATGTATGTATGTATGTATGTATCTATGTACGTACGTACGTTACGTATGTGCGTATATATGTATGTACGTACGTACGTACGTACGTATGTATGTATGTATGTATTTATGTATGTATGCATGTATGTATGTATTTACGTAAGTATGTATGTATGGATGTATGGATAGATGGATGGATGGATCGATGGATGGATCGATGGATGGATCGATGGATGGATGGATGGATGGATCATATTTTACTATGGAGTGTGTATGTATGTATGTATGTATGTATATATGAATGTATGTATGTATGTATGTATGTATATGTATGTATGTATGCATGTATGCATGTATGTATGTATGTATGTATGTATGTATGTATGCCACACCACACACACCAGTCATTCATATGATGGAGAGGGAGGACGACAATGATGGGGAAACAGAATATAACAACCTCACCACAACTACCCCACCATCACCTCTTTTTGCCCCACCACTCACGCCACCCAGCGCACATACGACAGGGAGAGTGGGTGCAGACAGAAGCCGTGCTAGGTACAACCACAATGTGACGGGGAGAGAGGGGGAGGCCACACCAGCACACGTCACTCTACACCCCACTTGTCAAGTTTCTCAAACACGTATCCCCCAACTTAATGAGAACAATTATGTAAACTCTCTCGACATGGCAGGTGACCCCACCCCTCTGAGGGTGATCTATCCCTTAGAGGATGGTTGGGGGCTTCGCCGTGCCAAGACAGGTAACAGAAAGGTCCTCATCAAAAACACCAACCCATTGCATATTAGGGAGATAGGTGGACCACCACTCAACCTCCATGCCAAACCTATCAAGCCTGATAGCTGTCACATACCCAATGGCAAGCAGTGCGAAGCTACTGCAAAGTCAGGTTTCAGGTGTTCATGGAAGTTAGGTGCGGCCCGGTTGGGCGTGGAGGGAGGGGCGTGTGCAGAGAGATTAGGGAAGGGTTATGAGTTTTGCTCGTGGCACATCGGTGAAGAGAAGAAGAGGGAAGTTATCCTATAAGGGTATAGACAGAAACTACAATAAGGATTTGTTCCCCACTTAACTCTTTTATGCTTGTATCTATATCCCTTCTATCTACTCAGTGGGTGAGAGCGCCAGACCAGAAAGACAGCTCTTCTTTCCAGAAAGACAGCTCTTCTATCCCACGAACTCCCCTCATCTCCCCTTCTTCAACGTCCACACAAGACGTGGGGCAGGTCACGGGGGAGTCTCGAGAATGGAAAGATAAGTCGTTTGCCCCACCACCCCTTGCCGAGGTAGAGGCGGGATACCAAGGGGGAGAATATGACGAGCAGGGAGACATAGCTTGGTACTTTGACAACAAGAAGAAGAGCAAAGTCGTTGTAGGGGGGAACGGAGAAATCCCCCCCCCCCCCCCCATGACGAACTAAAGAGATTTTTTGCCGCGTTAGCAAGGGGAGCAAATGGCTTGACAGTTAAGAACACCCTTATAACTAGGCCGGACGGAGAAGTCGACGACTTCTACAATTACCTCCTTTATAATGAAATAGCGGTTAGTTAACTTCTAACGGCAGTTACGCTTTTACTGATTAGCGATAGGACTGATAAGAATTACTCATTTAGATAAGTATGGACAGTAATATTATCAACTGGCTGTAACAGGACAATTACGTATGTCAGCCAACCATGTAGTAAACCAGTGCTTAATTGGCGGTAAAAGCTTACTCAATAAAACTTTCACAACCTGAGCGATCTACCAAAGCGTTCCGGCTCTAACCGGCCTCTGTCAACTTAAATTACCGGAGATTATATTACACTGGGTTATGAGTTCTTCTGCTACTACCAGAGAAAAAGACGCGGCGACTACTGTTCTGCAAGGGAAAGCGCCGGCGTTCATCGATGGGATTAAGGGACGGAGCTGGGACGACTGGTTTGCGCAATTGCGGGTTGACCTGAGTTCGGTGGAATGCTGGGAGTACGTGGCGCCCCTGCAAGAGGTCCTACTCTGGCGATCGGAGATAGAGGCGGAGTTGAAGACTGCTACGCCTGCAAAAGCAGCCTACTGTGACCGAGAGGAGGAGAAGCCCGAGCCCAAGACTGGGAAGAAGGGGAAGGCTGGGAAACCGGAGCCCGAACCGGTTATAAACCTCACTATGGTTCAACGCCGCAAGATACTTGCTAGGAGGGCGCAGATTTTATGTGGTTGTACAAGGCCCTTGAATACGGGTCGCCGGCTGAGAGAATTGTCCGTCATCCAGTGCGGGAGCCAACTCTACGACCGGAAGAGATGATCAATGTGCTACGGCAACGATACCAGGGCACTGAGGCGCACCAGATGCAAAAGAGAAACAGTTTAGTGAGCAATTGGCAATTCAATACGAAGGACGACATGATGGCGCAACTCCGCGACTTCAACACGCACTGCGACTTTCTGGAGGATCACGGAGAATCGGTTGGGGTCAGCCTACAAATGCAATTCATAAAGTCTGCGCTGGCAAAGTGTGCGGACAAGCACCTTTGGAAGCAGTTCCTCGACACGCAGGTCACCGAGCCATCGCGAGACTGGGATTCTTTTGAGCAAGCCTTCCAGAGGCGAGCCATCGCCAACGAAGCGCACCGATCGGCGGGCAAGGACGAAGTGGCGATGTGGGCTGGACAGCAAGAGAGCAAGGCTGGCAAGGGACGGACAAAAACATCTAATTACTCTATTCTGGTATGAGAGTACTGAACGTAATTAGATGTCATACTCATATTTCTGAATGTTAATGTTAAATTTCATATCATGATTACGCTTTCCCCTTCATGAACATACTTATACATGACTTTTTTTAAAAACAAACTATACCTCATGCGCCACCGCAAATGTTCATCCTTCATATTCGTATACGGATATATTGTCCGGGGGGAGTGTTATTATCATATTTTCGTATATTACATGCTTCGGATTTTCCCTCATACCTGTATTAAATACATCAGTAACGGTTATTATAATTCATGTAATTAACGGATAATTTAAGTGACTCTGAATAATGTTTTCCATATCGCTACCTGTATTTTTCCACTTTACATTTGCAATTTCCAATGTCTAACAAATAACTTTTATCGTATTAACCGGTGTGATTAGTCCAACGACTTCACATCTCTAAACTGACCCTGCTTGGTACCTTTTGCTTATCATATGTCTTAGTTAACAGTTGGTCCGTAACTTTTATAGGCAATAGATAATATTGGCAGGCACGCTCCCAAGCAGGCACGGGGTCAGTTCAGAGTGCGGTTTCTACCCTTTGTCGTTTTCATTATTAGTAAAATACTGTCATAGGTAAACAAGTCCTTTCGAAGTTCCTGTCATCTAGATTCCGGTTTCGACCTTTTAATCATTTAAGTGAAACTAAGTCATGGCACAGTGGGGCTAGTGAGTCACAGTCTCCCCACAAAGACTCATTCGTTAAAATGAGGTTGGAACCCCATAAATTTAGGATCGCGAAAGGTAGCCTTCGGACCGAATACAAAGGAAAAGTCCAAATGCACCTTTCGGGAACCTATGGGGAGGAAGTGTGCGTCTATGACTCACATACTACCTACAATCCTCATCTTAAATACGGGTTGGTGGCTACTTCAGCGTGGGTCAAGAAAAAGCTTGCAGTTGTTCACCAGAACAACCAAGTTATTGTCTTGAAGGAGCCTATCCACATACGGGAGGAGCAGATCGTTGCTGATAGCACTGCTGGAACCTATAGCCTTGTTAATGTTGAATATAATGAGGCTAAGTATTTCTCGGCTGGTGCTGCTACTGCTGCTGAGCCTTCTATTGCTGTTGAGATTAATCTCGGTATGCTTTACAATACCATTTTCGCCCTTGATAAGACTGTTATGTTTCCTGAGATTTTGAATATGAGGATTGTATGGCAACAGACCCCTAAAATTTATTATTACAATAACGATGCTTTTTCAACGGGTGGAGGAGTGCTTGTTGCTGCCGCTGGTAATGTAACTGTTTCTAGTCTTAACTTGTTTATTGCTGTAGAGACTAATCCCGATGTCATTCAATCAATTCAACAAAAGGTGGCGAGTGCTGAAGGTATGAGTTTTAATATTGATTATCCTTATGTTTATAAAAATTCCATTGCACAATCCACTACACAAAACATTATTCTCCGCTTTGATAGGGGGCACGGCAAAAGGTTGAAGAAAATTTATCACACACTCTTTCACAACACTGAAAATAAGAATACCGCTTATGATATTGATAACAGAGCAACCGCTAAGACTACCAGTTTCCACATCACACTTGACGGAGCACGACTTCAGGAATTTGAAATATTTCCCGCTAGCTTTGAAGATTATATGTGATTGAAACCTAAGCTTGAAGGTTCTGTTTTGATGAATTCAAATGTGTATTAATACAACTGGTTCTGGGTTGATACTTGGGATAATACCCGCCCTCTGTGGGGCAAAGACCAACATGAAGTTAGTGGGCTTGACCTTTCCAATGAGAGGCGATGGGAGTTAATTAGCACTACACAGAATAATGCTCATCAGCATGTAAGCGTAGCAATCACTCAGCGGGAGGTTCAGGTTAAGTCAGATATAATTTCCATTAGTTGATATTTATAAATTCACACTTTCGCTTCGCTTTCGTATATCTTTGTTTTTGATTTATTATTTGGAAGTAGTCCAAAATAAAGACACTACTTCAAAACAAAAATATTTTACAAACATCGATGTTTAATAAATATTTTTTTAAAATTTTAATTATATAAGCATTTTGAGAATATAGCGAGATATCTAAAATATATTTGAGATTGGAGTGAAATTCTCAATATGCACCAGAGAAACTTAAATCGCACAAAATCCCGACGGAGAATTTATAAACGTCAGGGTCGGATATGATGGACACGTTGAAACAAATAATTCAAAAACCGCTTTTGGCGAAGCAGTAGTAGGTCAATTAACGCCAGTTTTACAATAAATCTTTCCATATACCGTTAATACTAGGATATGGACAAAAACAGAAACAAAATCGTCTGTGTCATTTTTGAATAATATGGCTGAATTGAAAACAACTGCTGATGCTACGGCAGATGCTAGACTGGTAAGTAAAAGGAGAATAAAATATAGAACTGGAACAGGTGTCCTCGTCCGCTTTACTGCTCTATGGACAACGGATGATACAAAAGTTACTATTCATATATTGGAATAGGAAATGAACTTGTCGATGGATTTTATTTTTACAAAAATCACTTAGGAATGAATATTGCACATATTAAAGGAGGTGTCGCAGATTATATTGACCAAGTAGACTGGGATGACCCGTGCGATGGAACTTCGGCTATGCCAGACTTAGACTGGAGAAAAGGAAATGTACTTCAAATTCAATTTCAGTATCTTGGGTTTGATGCTATTAAGTTTTATATTGAAAATCCCATAACAGGACTATTTCAATTAGTTAATATGATTAAGTATGCGAATGCTAATATTGGTGTAAGTCTGCGAAATACGACATTACCCTTTACAGCAGTAATGAAAAACGATTCAGCGACTGGAATACAAAATCTTAAAACAGCGAGTGCCAGTTTATTCATTGAGGGAACGAATACGATAAACACTAGCATAACAAACGAAGTGGAAGGAAGTAAAGCATCAAACACCACTGAAAGTCCTATTATTAGTATAAGAAACAAAGCGGTATTTGATGCGGGCGGTGCTAATTTGACAAATTATTCAAATGTTTATCCAACTTTGATAAGCATTACAAATGAAGATACTAAGTGGAATGTTGTCAGAATGGTATTAAATGGAACACTAACTGGAGCAGGTTTTGCAGATGTTGATTCTAAGCATTCAATTGTAGATACTGACACAAAGGCGACTGCTATCGCAAACGGAACAACAATTTTTAAATTATATGTAAATAGTGCTTCAACTCAACAAATCAATCTTAGAAGTTATGATGTATACCTATCGCCGAGTGATGTATTAACAGAAGTCTGTCTCTGCTGGTGGAGGAGGAAATATCAATATTATCGCTAACTTCGTAGAAGACCATTGATGTGGATGGATGGACGGAGTATTTTTATATTAAATATAAATTCCAACCATTATATAAAATGAACTACAACAAATACCAGAATGGAAAAATCTACAAACTTATCTGTAATAAAACAGGTGAGGTGTATATCAAAAGCACGATTAAAACATTAGAGCAGAGAGTTAAATCTCACACATACAATTTTAATCAGTATAAACGAGGTGAGACAAATGACACTTATTCGTTTTCAATTATAGAAAAGAACGACTATAGGATTGAATTGATTGAGGCTTTCCCTTGTGATAGCCACCTTGAATTAGAACAGAGAGAAGGATACTGAATAAGACATACAAAGTGTATAAACGATAATTTTAAAACTGGTATCACAGTCCCATGTAATCAGAACAAAAAAGAATACAATAGATAGTACAAAGAAATTCATAAGGAGAGATTGAAAGCCCATCATCTAAAAAAGTTGAATGCCCTTGTGGAAGACGAATTGTTCATTCACACAGAAAAAGACATAAACATTCTACATATCATTTAAAATGGGTTATAAGATGTCATAATGAACTAAATCATTTATAGAAAGCAAAAAAAAAAAAAAAGCGGAATGTGATGTATCATCAGAGATATTTTTTTACCGCATCTTTGTTGTTAAAATAAGGTTGTTTAATTAAATATTCAAGGTATGGTTTATCAATCTTAGCGATATCTTCAATTTTCATTTTTTTATATTTACCATATTGAAGAAAAATATCAGTTTCATTTTGCTGGTCTTCTTTCTTTGCTATACATCCTTCGTCTGTAGCATTCGCTATCTCTTCGCCTACATTAGCTTTTATTTCGGTAATTCCAGTCTCTTTTGAATCAGTTGTCGTAAAAGGTGTGCTTTCTTCTTTGTCTGTTATGGCAAATGTTGATTTATCTTGCAAATCAACATTGGATAGTATACCTACTTTCACGTTGTCGTCATAATGTTGATTTTGTTTAAAATCAACATTTGGCTTGTATTGCGCATAGAAAGAAACAATGTCAGGTTTAGTTCATTTAATTGTTTGCTTTATTTCGCTGTCAAGGTTCCATTTTTCAATTTCATTTAAGTAGTCCCGTTTGGTGCTCAGGTCAGTCATTGATGTTTTAGAATTGCGCTCACAATCTGACTTATCGTCAGATATCCCGCTTATTCTAAAACATCGGAAATTAAAAAAAAAAAATAATGGAGACGATGTTTGTAAAACACACGGGAGCGGTAGCGGGAGTGTGGATTTACGAATATCAGAGATATTTTTTTACTTCACTTTTAATGTCTGTAAATTTCTCAACCTACGGCTGTTTCACAACCCATTCAAGATATGGCTTATCAATAAGCGCGATATCTTGAACCTTCTTCCCGCGATACTTACCAAATGGAAAAATATCCCTTGGCTTGCCTGCCCGTGCATTTTCAATCATTTGGATTTCGTCAGTAATTATCTTTTTAACATCTGTAAGAGAAAATGTTTCATTTTTTGTTTCAATTGAAAGTTTTTCAAATGTTTCACATAGTCTTGTGAGGGTGGTCATTGGTCTATATAGACTGGTAAAAAGATTTTATTGAACAAAAAATTAATTACCTTTTTACTTTTGCCTTTAAAATCTGTAAGGCAGTGTAGAGATATGGTTCTCTTTAATTGGCTGTATTACTCTTTTTGTGTAAGTAAATGAAAATATCTTTTTCAAATGTTCGGAGGTAATCGTTTTGTCTTTTTTGTTCCTCGTAATTTTGCTGTGGTTGTGTATTGCTACATTTCCATTCTCAGCCACATTCTTTGCTATGTGCTTTTCTCCTTCTGTCTCCAATAATGCTTCTAATTCCTCATATGCTTTCTTTGATAGTTCTTCGTCCTTTATTCCCAGACCATTGCTTATCACGCTAAACATATTTACTAAGTTCAGTTTCTTGCAAGTGTCGCAGTTCATAGAAAAGCCTTTCAGTTTCATTTTTGTTGTGCCGTCGTTTAGTATGTAGCCGTAGGACTTTGGCCCCGAGCCCACAAATGTAGATATCTTTCTGCTTACTTTTGTCTTTTTGTCTATTAGTTCGTCTGTCCATTGTCCTAATAAGTCTCCTGTCGGTATTGTTGTCTGTCATTGTTTTTCATCAACTGAATATATTATGCTGTCTGTGTCATGATATAATACCCTGTCTCCCAATCTATCCATCATATCATACAATCTCATTTGTGCGTGTGCTGTTGTGAATAAAGCCACACATATGTTTATATTGTAAGGGTCTGACACTTTCTCGGGGTGTAGATTGTAGGATAGTTCAAGGCATTCTTTATTTATCATATTAATTGAGATTTCGTTTATGTCTTTGTCATTTAGTATTTTGTATAATGCTGCCTCACTCCTGACGATTGTCGTCTGTGTCTTGTTGCTTTGTTGTCCAAACTTTCCCCACAGAGAATTCATACATAGTTTTGCGACTGCCCTCCTTCCTTCATTCTTTTCTATTTTGCTTTTGTCCAGCTTAATACCCATCTTTTCCTCATAGTCCTTTATGTAATTTTCTTTTTGTTCCTCCGTTTCCACATTTGACGGGTAGCCACTTGCCTCTTGCTTTACTTGTAGAAAGGTTTTTATGTAGTCTTTGAATAGGGTTGTTGTTTGTTGTTCCCAGTGCCACACCTCATAAATTTTAATGATATTATAACCTTTTTCCATTGCTTTATAAATGAGTGGTGTCGCCCAAGTGCCTGTGAGTGCCCTCTCTGTGTCGTCGTGCTGACATTTGTCCTGTAAGTTTTCCTTTCCACACTTATTATATAAATAATACATCATCTTTCCTCTATCTTGACAGGGTAGGACAGGGTGAATTAGTCCCCTCGGCGAAATCATTTTAACTTTGCCTAATCCAAATGCTGTCTTTTGCTTTATCATTTGTAATGCATGTGTGCTTTTGATTACCTTATGATGTCCGAGGTAGGGGTCATAAAACATAACAGACGGATAGAGGGAGCATATGTCTATGTATTTGGCGTATTGCTGTTCATTCATTGCCCTCCAATATAAAGATAAAGCATTTGTTCTTCCCCCAAACATCGCGTGTCGTTGGTTAATTGTCTCTTGCTCCATTAATGTCTCTTCTATGTTCCTTTTGAATTCCTGCTTTACTCTTATTCTGTTCCACTTACAACCCCATATTGTTATTAAATTATTCTGTCCTCGCGATAATTGGACGAGTCATGTTCAACAACAACAATTGTTGAGTCTGTTAACGACTCATCCTTTGGTAGCTCAGTCTCGTTTTCATTTTTGTCCGCAACCTGCGTCGAATTTGTTGTCTATTTCCAGTGAGGGGTTCCAACACCCTGTTCGTACCCGTAGTTGTACTCCCCTTCCCACAAACTCTCATTCACATTTGCAGCATTGCCCCGAACAGAAACATCAAATCTCACATTCCTTTGTTCGACTATTTTCCCCTCCCCCCTCAAATAGATTCTATACAACCTTCTGAACAGATTGTATCCCACCAATACTCCTGGTACTGCCATTGACAGACCTTTCTTGGGGTCCCACTTTCGCACCCATGCCAGGCATCATATAGGTTGTAAGAACCCTGTTGGTGGCTTTCGTTTGGATGTAACCTCATAAGGTGAAAGACCTTTGTATTTCCCCTTTGTCATGGGCGAGATCATTCATATAACCCATTCTGCTTGCTCCATCTCTTGCCAAAAAGTAGGTGGCAACTGGGCGTCATCCTCATAGCCGTAGTTCGTGTCCCTGCCGTCCTGTGCTCCCGTTCAGCTATGGGATTTGAACGAGGTTCGTCCCGTGTGTGTGTTTCAATATTATCCCGTTAACATTGCAGAATTCGATCATATTGTTAGTTGCAAACTCGCCGTCACATCTGATCTGCTTAACCGTCCTGCCTGTCTTTGTAGAGAAAAACGCCACCACCTTAGCTACGAATGGAAGGTCAATATCCTCCTCTCTTGTAGGTGAAAAGTTGTTAAACCCAAACTGTCCTATTCCATCCTTGATTACTAGTTTGTATCTGTTCCCACTTAGGGATTTGATAGGCCATGGTCCGTGAAATTCCATACTCAGACTTTCTCCTATTTTGAAGTCAGAATCTATCTTGGGGTTGTCCTTGTAGACAGGTAAACGTGTAATTTTTGTTTGATTACATCCGACACATTCGCGTGGCAATTTCTCTCCAGCCTTTCCCTACTATAGTCCTGTCGTTGTTCACTGCCCATTCATCCATTACCTTAACCCCAGCGTGTCCTAACATTCTATGTAGGTCCATAGCCCTAATAGGCTTAGTAGATGATTTGGGTCGTACTAAAAAATTCGCGACAGCGCGGGCATTCTCTTCCGCGTGGGGGTTGAACTTTTCATTTGGGTTCAGTGGCCTACATGTTGTAGTATCGAGGCGATAAAGCTTGTTAGACATCATCCTTCCCCTGCTATGATTATGGAAATGGAATATTGGAGCTTGATGTTAGGCTTTAACATTTGGCCAACAGGATGGCAACGCATGGTCGGATCGTGTCAGTATTGCTCGACGTATCAACCGCCAGGTATATACCCATCTGATATGCCGCACTCTTACCATTTACCATCACGGACGTGTGAGTACTGTGACGAGAAACAGGATGTAATTGGGTATTTTACTGTTGTAAGAGACACCAGCGGTCAGATTGGGGGGCACACAAAGATTTCTGCAAATATGCTCAACAGGAAGAGCTGGGGGCGTTACGCAACTTGGTAAATTTGGAAACGATTCCACCTTGTGGAATTGGGTCCGTGCATTTTGACTATGCGATGTTTGCGTTTCACAGGATGACGCGCTACGAGATTGTGCGCGATGACCCGGCGGATACAAGGTACCAATTACCATCAAGGTATAACTCTGACAAGCTGAGAGAGATATATCGCAAGATAGCAGGATTTCCTACATATAGGGTTACCAGCAGACCTGCGATCATGACGGCGGCACCTGCGGCGAGGCCGTCTACCTACCAGGAATCAAGGGTACATACTAGTTTTACTGCTACGCTAGTAGACAAGTCTGTCGGTGTGTGTGATAAATTAAAGGATGGAGAATGAATGATGCAGTGGCGTTGAAAGTTTCAACGGCGGCTGCAGTCCCAACATCGTAGATTCAGGATGCAACAGGACACTTATACACACATCCGTGCCTATGAAAGATGTTTACTCTGGTGAGCCGGTCAACCTTGCCAGCATTACGGAACACGCCATGAAGGTGTCTTTGAGGGCGAAAGCAGATATACCCATAGTAGGATCAAGGGCAAAGGGGGGAGTAATGACAGTGCAAGACGCACTGGTGACAAACAAGACACCGTGTTCTTTATTGTCCCCAGGCGTGCTAGATTATGGTTACGGTTTTGTAACTGTGATGCAGAACAACCAGGCCTTCGTTATGAAGAAGCCAATACAGATAGAGGAGAAAGATATATTATGCATAGTTAAAACAGAAATGGACATCTATATACCAGAACCAAGGTCCGTCTGGTAGTGTGGGGTGTGAGTAGCTGCCTGCAAGGAATAATTCATTGCCAGCAACGTTGTTTAATGTAAATGCAATTCCCAATCGTTTGTCTGGCCTGACTCTACTCACCCCTATGGGTCTATTTACTTCTAATTTCCCTTCGCCTACTAACGGTTGTGCCTCTGTGAAGTGTGGCAACCATGCCAATTGTGGCACACTTTCGCTGACTAGCTTGCTAGGATACCACGGTTCTTCCCTGGAGACAATATAGTTTGTTGGGGCATCCAACCGCCACGCTGTGGACCAGTGTTTGGGTGGCACTGGGAACCCGTATGGTTCGTTTAACCTTCTGTATTGTTTGCGTGCAAACACCCACATGTTCAACTTCGTACGAAAATCATTCTCGTCTATCTTCTGTTCCCGTGTTAGCGAACCCCACGGGATTTTAACCGGGCGTAAATTGCTAAAGGACTCGTAATTCATATGGGGTGTTACTACCCCATAAGCAGTTACCGATTCTGACGCTTGTAACACCTCTTTCTGTTCTACTGACCTGTCACTAGCCTGTACCCTGACAGCATCCATGTCCTTACTTTCTTTTGACTCTATTGTAGCCGTCGTCGCTCTCGTAGTAGTCGTTGCACTCGCAAAACTGGATGTCTGCCTAATAGGTAGAGTCATCGTCAGATCATCATCTTCGGGTTCGGACGGTACCCGAGTTTCGTCGTCGTCGAACGCTAACGCCACTATGCCTACAGGTCCGCTGTCCAATTCCTTCTCCATACATCCGTCGTGCCGTTCATACTCCCCTTGACGAATGCAGTCGTCCCATCGTTCTTCTGCATTGCACGACATACTATTCTTTGCACTGCCAACATCAACTGAAGCTGTCTCTTGGTCAGGCCGTACCTGGACGCGCTTGGACACATCTTTGTCGACAACTTGTTTAGTGTACGTTATTGTAAAGCTTAAGGGCCGGCTCTTGACATTCATTCGCGCGCCTGACAATCGGAATGGGTACGAACTCAAGCCATTCATGTTCGCAATCCATCGGTTCATCGGCAATCTCAGCTGACTCCTTCTGGACATCCGCAGGTGGGCTTTCATCTACATCATCCCTCATCACAAGAGGGCAATCGTAGAAAGCACAAGTACCGTTGATTTGGATGTGAGCGCATTTCTTCAGCTGCCGGGGCTCCTCCTCCGGCTTCTGCTTCTTTCTCTGCGGCTCTTCCGTGCTTGATTTCTCAGCCAGCTCCGGAATCTGTTCCGTTGCAATGTCACATATAAGTTTGCGGTTTGGCAGCAAAGTAGTTACCTTCACCAGCTCGGGAGGCAGCTTAGATATCTCCTCCACTTCGATCTGCCCCAGCTCCGGTCTCCGCTCAATCATCTGCTCGCCAGCGAGCCCAGCCCATGCGTCATCGATGTCGTCTTGCCTGCCGTCTTGGCTAAATATGCAGCTGGCTTGTTGATCACCCTCGCCTTGCGGGGTCTTTGGGCTTATTATTCGAATTATTATTGTATGTTGAGCGTGTTTGCACACCCCTTCCTTTTGGCTTGGCCTTGGATTAAACTAATGGACTTCCTAGTTTCAATAAAAACACTTTAATGAGATGGAAATTAATTGTAATGTAACGGAATATAATATATCACATGGTTTCCTATTCTAGAATTTATAGAAACACAATATCTGAATGTTAATATGACCATGGTATGAATGTAATAGAGTGAAGCATGGTCATTGTTCTAGAGACATGTGATAATAAGATCGTTCGGTGCGGGTGAAGCAAAGTAATTAGCAAATTTGCAATATTGCTGTGTTTCAATGAAATAATTACGATAATAATCGGCATTATCCATTAATAATAAATTGGTAATGCTCAGGTAAAAGTGGTAATAATGTGGCAATTCTGACTTCCACTGTTAATAATAAGAAGGACTAAAATATCACGGATTTTGCGGTCCTACAGGGGGTACTGGCAGGGGTCTTGGAAGCAGTGAAGGGGGACAGGGACCTGTATGACACATGGCTGATGGTGTGAATGGGGACCAGGACCCGTATACGGTCTACCTGGACTCGGGTTCAGCGCAACACGTGGCACCGATGGAGGATGCGCTGGAGGAGGTGCAGAGTGATGGCTCGTTAGCGGTCAGAGGCATCTAGCATCTCTGCGACGGAGTCCAGGGGAGGCACTTCGTTCCTGGGGGTGAATGGTGAGGGAAATGCTCAGGAAGTGGAAATGAGTGACACTTATGTTTTACCTACCCTAGACCGGACGCTGTTCTCTGCGGGGCGCCTACAACGCGCAGGCTTCGTGATTGTTATGCAGGATGACGAATTCTTCGTTACCTGAAGAAGAATCGTGGTTGAGCAGAGGGACAAAGTACTGATTGGCAATTTGATGCGAACTCCTGTCAATATACATTTACAACTATAGCATCCCCTGGATGGAAGAAGGAGAGAAAGGAATGCTAACCTTACCCGGGTTGCAAGGCTGCATTTTGGTCGACAAGCATGAAGCCTACTACGACAGTTGACATGCAGGAGATCAACGATGTTTTTCACTTCGGTGAGACAATGGCGAGGCAATTTCTCAAGCAGAATGGGTTAACTGTTAAATATAAAGGTGGAGTGGCCAAGTGTACCTGCATTGTGTGTGCTACGACGAAGATAAAGAAGCATGCATCGTTCGAGGGAGCGTCCCCGACAATATGCAGGGAGGTGGGTGAGGATTGGAGTGCGGATGGGACCGGACGCATAGCATTCCCAATTATGGGAAGACACCCTACTTCTTGCTGTTCGTTGAGAACGTCTCAGGCTTCATCAGGGGCAGATGGAACCCCACTAGGGCCTCTGAACTAGCATTGCAACAGCTAACAGAGGTACAGGTGTGGTCCAAGACTCAGACTGGCAGACCGATGAAGCAATTCAGAACCGACAAGGAGTGGATTGCTAAGGCTGTTAAAGGTTACTTGGCGAATGCTGGTGTGGAGCAACGGCTACCTGTGCAAGACGACCCCAACAAGGATGCATACGCAGAGGCGGCGATACAGATTGTGTTTTCACTGGCAGCTACGTTGCTAACGGCGAGAAATGTACCGGTCTACTTCCTACCACTGGCTGTTGACTATGCTGTGTTCTTGATAAACATGCAGCGCAGGGCAGGAACAACGGTGTCGAGGCATCATGCATTCTACAAGAGGCCTCCCCCCCACCACTCTGTCCTGAAGCCTTTTGGATGTTTATGCGTGTTCTACAAAAGGGGCAAAAAGGGACAAGAGAAGGGAGCGCCGGGGGTGTTCATGGGCATCAACACGGAGGAATCAGCATACAAGGTGTGGAGCTATTACGACAGCAAGCTTGTAACGACGGCTGATATGATGGTACGAGATGCGACTGTTCACGGCTAGCCTACACTCTATCATCGTGGACGCATGGCTGAGTCAAAGCAACACCTCTTCCAACTGCCACCCCAACTCGGGAAAAAGACGACAAAAATGACGGTTACATCGGTACATTTTTCACCACAAGTGAGCAAAACTTGCTTAACGGCCTCAGCTGGACGTTGTCACTGGGAAGGAAGAGGACGACGGGGAGGAAGTCGTTAGTCAGTCGCCAGACAAGGGAGTATTCGTTGCAACGCAAGGGGGACGAGAGGATGATAGTGGCGTTGTCACACTTGTTGGGTACGACGATGGATATCGATACGTTGAGGACCTAGAGGGTGGTGGTAGGAAGGCAAGACACCGGTGGGTGCTCATTCGCCTCGCTTCTCTTTGGGCAGACGTGTGGGGCAACCTGAAGGGAAGAGGGATGCAAGAGGGGTGCCAGTGGGTTGGACGGGTGCTGCTGTGGACGAGTCCAACGTAGTCGAAGGCAAGAGGGCTAGATCAAAGACGAAGCCTTCCAACTTCAGCTCCGGAGCGTACCTAGTTTCCGTGCCGGTTCCTTATCGAGTAGCCACAGCGTCGGGAAGGTTCAATGAATCACGCTTCGCGAACATTGGCAAGCACCTCAAGCTGGGGGCCATTGTAGAGATGCATGTATCAGACAAGCCTCCTGGAGAACCGTTGGTGCCGACACGGTTTGTTGATTTTGAGAAACGTGAGACGGTTGATGGCCCGGCGGTGGAAACGAAGTCCAGGATTGTGGGGATAGGGTTCAGGCAGCCATCATGGCAATACGACAGGGTCGACTTGCCTACCTGCAGGGTTGAAATAGTGTAGCTGACGTGCGCGCTGGCGATACTGCAGGACATGGATGTATATGGCATGGATGAAGAGAGCGCCTTCCCTCAAGTCAAGCTGCATGTTCCGGTTTGGTTACAGCCTCCGGCGGGATACACGCCAACCAACGTTGTATGGGAAGCCCTTGGTGGTGTCAATGGATTGAATCCCTCGGGACATATTTATTGGAATGATATGGTAGTTCCCAGAAGAAGATTGCTTCAAGCAAAGCGTCATTGAGCCTATACTGTTTGGAAGGATTGACAAGGAGACGAAGAAGACGGAGGTACTGACGTACCATGTCGACGACAACGTACATGTGTCAGCATCAGAGGAGAGCCGACGGAAGTACGTCAGCAAGCTCAATCAAGAGTGGGGCAATGTGAAGGATCTTGGGCTGGTCAAGAAGTTTCTGTCTCTGGAATTTGGGGTGCGTCGTGCAGGGGGAGTGTTGACGATGACCATGCATCAGCGGGAATACATTGCAACGATACTGGTCCGATTCAAGAGGAGCGACGGCCGCCAATGGATGCCGGCTAAGATGCAGTGGCTGCCGGTAGGATCGAAGATGGAGCCAGCGATGCTAGCACACTCGCCGCAAGAGATCGTTGGTAGCTATGTCTGGCTGAGTCGGTTCTACCGCTCAGTGTGTTGGCTGAGTACCAGTCAGACAGGGACAAGTTTGACTACCGGGCCGCCGAGCAGCTTCTGCGTTACTTCCTGTTTGTGCAGAATAGAGGGGTGACGTTTTCCTCGGATGGGAATCGCACCTTGGAGGCTGACTCCGACTCTTCGCTTGGGAACGGGAGTAAGATGTACTCGAGGACGGGTGGAGTCGTGCTCTTAGCCAACGGGCCGGTGACGGTGCGTGCGACGACTCAGAAGCATCTGGCGACGGGCACTCAAGAGAGCGAGACGTACGCAGCTTCGGAAGTGCTTTATGACTTGGAGGCAATGCGCAATATGATCAAGTCGTTACCATGGGCTGATGACAACCCGTTGACGAAGGAGCTCATGGCGGTGCCGACCCTGAATGTGGATAATCAAGCCACTGTGTGCACCGCCCCGAACTCGGTGTTCGGCAAGAGGCTGCGACATATTGCGCTGCGGCATCATCATATCACCGAGTCGATAAGAAAGGGGGAGGTTATGGTAAACTGGGTACCTTCCGAGAAAAATCGAGCTGATGTTTTATCTAAGAGGATTGACAGTCCGTCTCTGTTCAAGAAAGGAGCAGATAGAATCTCAGGCAATTGGTCAAAGTAAGACACTTAGGAATAAGTATGTACCAGACTCAGTTCAAGTAACTACCTCTGAAATTAGGGGGAGCATTGCAATGAAGTAGCTGTTAGGAAATTTCTGACTGCAGTTACGCTTCGAATAATTTCGATAGGACTGATAGTAATTACCAATATGATAAGACTGGAAACAATAATCTTTATTGATTGGGTGCAACAGTACAATTACTTAAGTCAGCCATGCATGTGCCTAAGTATACCAGTGCTATTATTGGCGGTAAAAGGTTTTACTCAGTAAAACCTCACAACCTGATCAACTGCGATCTACTTAAGTGTCCCGGCTCCACCCGGCCTCTGTCAACTTTACTACCAGAGATTTTATCATGGTGCATAGCATACGAAACATCGGGATTGGGGACTTGTGATTTTGCAGCTATACTCAACAGGCAGATCAGCAGGGGACGTGTGTGGACGGCCAGAAAGATAAGCATGCCCATTGCCGATGAGACATCTCAAGTCATATGCAAGGAGCCGGTGCCCTTTCTTTAGAGGGGCAGGGTTTTCGGAAGTGAAAGAGGTCTTAGCAGGTATCTCCTCCAAGTATCCAAGTTCTCCCAAAATAATGTAGGATGCAATATTGCAGATATTCGTTCCTATTCCTTAACCGATAATGGAATTTGATTACCGGTAAACATTGTGCAAACATAATACTATTACCATTTATCATTCCGGACCGGACCATTGTTAATTACCATTTAAGGATTGATTAATGCCATTATCCTATACAGTGAGGAGATGTAGCCATCACATGATGCACAGTAACACATGAAAGATACTTATAGAGATACACTGTATTACAGTTAACGCTACGCAGTAGATTGTTCAATGTCTGCAGTGATCCTCAGTCATTGTTATATGTTCTAGATGATCTATAATGTGATCATCCCATCTGATTGAGCATCTTCTTTTCTCACCTTCCGTTCTTCCAATTCGTTGTCATTAAAGCTTGTTTTACATTTGATCAATTTGGATTCCGAATACGAATAATGTCCACATCAGGTTACGAGCGAGCGCAAGTTACATTGAAATGCCCACGCCTTCCTGCCAAACCTGCTGCTACATATGATGAATGGCGTTGGTCTTTTCTGCAATATGTTGAAGGAATTGACCCTAAACTCCTAATTTTCCTTGCAGACGCACACTGACCACTGACGCTTGAGGAGCTGAAGGCCTACGTGACACCGTCGGCTGTCGAGCTGAAGCAGAGCAGAGACGGTCTGGACGTGGCCGACCCACCAACTGCTATCGAGGAGCAGAAGCAGGCGATTGATGCCCTGGCTGCCGACTATGGCTATGAGGAGCTGGAAGGATGTCTATCGGAGAAGGTACAAATCCAATGTCAGGTGCGATTGCGATCAGTACTGGCTGATGCATTACAGGGGCACACCGCGTTGCTTACCCTCCGACGAGCAGGTAACCACCCTAGGGAGATGTGAGAGAGGCTTAACGAGAAGTACGCACACGTAGGAGCCATTTCCAACCACAAGTTGCTTTGGGATTTATTTACTGACAAAATAACTGCATCTACAAACGTAGAAGATTGGATAGAAAGACAAGCTCACCGGTATGAGAAGCTAGCAGAAAGAAATCTACCATTTCCGGATCAGTTCAAATGTGTGGCAATTCTTCGTACTCCCCTCACGGGTGAGACGATGGAGGCGCATGTGCAGAAATGCATCAGCCCTTGACAGAGAAGCACTATTATTATCATTATTATTATTATTATCATTATTACTACTACTACTACTACTACTACTATTATTATTATTATTATTATTATTATTATTATTATTATTATTATTATTATTATGGACACCGTGATAGCCCAGTGGTCAAGTTCTACCATCTGGGCCCTGTCGCCAGTTCGATTCCAGTCGGTGCCACCAGTATTTTCATTGAACATACCGGTCTATTTCTGGACCAGTATTTTCATTGAACATACCGGCCCGTCTGGAAGTGTTGGAACTGCCCTTGCGGGGGTGTCATTAGAGCTTATCGTCAATTCTTCGTACTCCCCTCACGGGTGAGACGATGGAGGCGCATGTGCAGAAATGCATCAGCCATTGACAGAGAAGCACTATTATTATTATTATTATTATTATTATTATTATTATTATGGACACCGTGATAGCCCAGTGGTCAAGTTCTACCATCTGGGCCCTGTC
Source organism: Paulinella micropora (assembly GCA_019918135.1). Classification (NCBI taxonomy): domain Eukaryota; phylum Cercozoa; class Imbricatea; order Euglyphida; family Paulinellidae; genus Paulinella; species Paulinella micropora. Next base: position 77,031 of record WBZZ01002673.1, on the reverse strand, counting down.
GCCAGTTCGATTCCCGTCGGTGCCACCAGTATTTTCATTGAACATACCGGTCTATTTCTGGACCAGTATTTTCATTGAACATACCGGCCCGTCTGGAAGTGTTGGAACTGCCCTTGCGGGGGTGTCATTAGAGCTTATCGTCAATTCTTCGTACTCCCCTCACGGGTGAGACGATGGAGGCGCATGTGCAGAAATGCATCAGCCATTGACAGAGAAGCACTATTATTATTATTATTATTATTATTATTCAGCCCAATGGCCTCAAGGCGTTAAACTGTGACGCCAACTCATAACCCTTTGGTGGTAGATGCTGGGGAGGAGGGTCGTTGCGCGCGTAAAAGATCTTAAACTCCGCATATGCTGGTTGATAGCCCAGGACCCAGCAGACACCAGATTGTTATGGGTGGGGTTTCGAGGCAGCTCTAGCAACCGCGCTTGGTGTATGCACTTGCACATTCGGTGACGTCTTGCAAGAGGTTGCTGGGACTGCGGAATAACCTCGGCTTAGTGCAGTCTTGCCCTCAGGAGCTCCATCGGTGGCCCCGATCATCAGGCGAGAGACTGACACGGGGGGGTGGAGGACCTCGAACAAGGGTATTGGAGGCTTATGTCCGTTGAGGATATGCCATTAGCTGCATCAGTACGCCTCAGATATAGTATTATTATTATTATTATTATTATTAATAAAATAGTGTTCAACCGCCTAGTGGCAAGTATTAATATTTTATTAATATTGTTAATTCATTAAAACAGTGTTTGCGTCAGAATACTATGATTAATGATGACTATTATTAATATTAATTATATTATCAATATTAATAATCATCATTAATATTAATTAGCATTGTTAATAATAACTTGCATCTCTCTCCACCTCCCCCCCCCCCTCTCTCTCTCTCTCCCTCTCTCTCTCCTAAATAAACTTTACTTCCTGTTCAATGTGGATTTGCAGCTCATGTAAAAGCTTCCTGATTACTTCTTGGCTGTCTGCCAGGATTTTGTGATGTGCCGTGAGATAAAAGCAGAAAGCTCTGCATTTACTCCAAGTGTATTCCCTCTTCGTAGCTTTGCGGATTCTTTTCCCGAAACCTTAAAACTCCACGCCCCACTTCTGGAGCATCTGGCAGGACCGTATGTGCCAGTAAGCGTATTTGCATCCGCGGTACCGTACATGATCAACTCTACCATAGCCATCTCTTTCTCTACCCAACATCTCTTGACTTTCCCCACTTGCCATGCCCTTATCGCCCCAGCTTCAAACAGTTCGTCTACTTCACTCTTGCACTCAGCTTCTGTCACTACTACAAAACTTCCTACAGCTGGCGGCCAGCCCTCAAACTCGTTCTGCTGCTGCTTACTTGGCGAGGCTGACCCCACCTACATGAAAGTTAATGAGGTTGATTATCAACAAGGGTTGGGCCCGAGAGATGAAAATACCTGGCCGCCAATGATATGCCCTGCGTCTGCTTGCCTCGTTACTGTTAATCTATTTTTCAGATAAACAGATAGATAGATTGATAGATTGATAGATAGATAGATAGATAGATAGATAGATAGATAGATAGATAGATAGATAGATAGAAACCTGAGCGCCGCCATTGCCGACTACCTCCGCGCTCGCCACATTGCGACTGTCCTACAGGTTGAATGGATGAATAGACAGATAGACAGATAGATAGATAGATAGATACCTGAGCGCCGGCGTTGCTGACTGGCAGTGCCTCCACGCTCGTCACATTATTGTTCTACATTTTAGATAGATAGATACATAGATAGATACATAGATAGATAGATAGATAGAAACCTGAGCGGCGCCATTGGCGACTACCTCCGCACTCGCCACATTGCGACTGTCCTGCAGTTTGAATGGATGAATACATAGATAGATAGATAGATAGGTAGATAGATGGATAGATAGATAGATAGATAGATAGATAGATAGATAGATAGATAGATAGATAGATACCTCAGCGCCGCCGTTGCTGACTGGCAGTGCCTCCACGCTCGTCACATAGTTCTACATTTTAGATAGATAGATACATAGATGGATAGATGGATACATGGATAGATAGATAGATGGATATATACCTGACCGCCGACACTGCGGGCTGCCTCCGCGCTCGCCACATTTTGGCTCTCCTGTACACCACAAAAGAAGCACAAGAGAAAACAAACAAAAAACAACAACAAAAAACCCAAAACACAAAAAAAAGAAGGAAAGAGAGAGAAAGAGACAAAGAAAGAGAGAGAGAGAGACTTGGCCAGGCTTGCGCACGGAAAGAAGCCTGTCGTAACACTTGGCGAATTTTGCAGCTCGAGCTTCGCGGCTCTCCCTCTGGACCCCTGCTTGCGTGCTGACACCAACCTCTGTGACATCTTCGCGTTTTTGACCACTCCGTGCTGCTACTAGCTGCTGTGCTGCCCGGATAGATCCTTCCACAGCCCACCTCAACTGCTTCTCCTCATCAAGGACAGGCTCCAAGCCAACGCTAGGCCGGGGGATAAGGGTGCCGGGAAGAAAGCCAACAACGCTGCGCCGGTCGTGTCGTGTTTGGCAGTTTCTACCAACGACATGGAGATCCCACGAACGATGGATGCATACCTTACACCGGCTGCGGACGGGGGAGGTCTCATCGAAGTTGGGGCGAAAGACACCGGAAGGAAGAAGGCATTTGCATTTATGGCTGCGAGAAGCCCGATGCTCTACATTGGAGAGGAAGAAGTGGATGCACCGGGAGACGACAGCAATGGAAAAATAAACATAGCAGACTACTGGACGTGCTTTAATAACGCCTGTTTGAGTGAACTATGATATTAGAGATGGTTTTATAACTTCAAAGTCGTGCCGCACAACTGGGAAGTGTATGTTAAAGGGCTGGAAAAAGGAGCAGGCGTTGATACTGCAGAAGGGCTACTCAAGAGAGTGCCAAGGGAGTGCAAGTTCTGCGCCAAAAAAGCAGTGAAGAAATGTGGCCACTGTAAAATGGTCTACTAATGTGGAAGATGGTGCCAAGGGCAGGACTGGAGAGCTCATAAAGTATTCTGCAAATACTCAACCGGAGGGAGTCAAGTCCTCGTGGCAAGCTGTGCTGGACAACGAAGCTATGGCTCCGGCAAGGGGACTTGGCGGGCATGCGTCAACTATAACTGTAATGCGTGCAGACTTGGCGTTTCAACGAATGCTACGCTTCTTTCATGAACGGCCGGACACGGGCAAGACGGGGATGATGCCAAGATACAATAGAACCCTAGTGATGAGTCCTACGACAGACGCGGGTGAATGGATCGATATCAGCTGGGAGGCTCTAATGCAAGCAATGGAAAGAGCTGGGAATGATAACGAGCGAATGTTGCTTCGAGAGAGAGCGCGACAATTCCCGCCGCCATACGCTATTGTGGAAGAAAACAAGACGGTGAGTGTGACTTCGACGGGACCCAGGGAAGGAGAGGAGGAGCAGACGGGTCTGCAATCGGTTATACGACGGGGTCAGGTGCCGAGTGGAGTGGCTGCAACAGGAGAAAGGAAGGTGAGGACGTGAGATGAGATGCGTACAACGATTACGGTTGGAGTGGATGGGGGAGAAGGGCTACCTACGACTGCTGTAGATGAATGCGAGATAGAAGAGGAAAGAAAACCGCCTAACACCCCTATGGAAGATGACCCTGCAAGCATGATGGCGGTTAGAGGTGAAGAGCAAGATGAAAGGGCGATCTACCTTGATAGTGGCTCATCGAAACACTTGGTTCCGAACGCGTCAATGTTGCAAGACAAAGCTGACGAGGGGCTGGACCTAAGAGGAATAGATGGACCTACGAAGGCAAAGGTAACGGGGAAGATGGAGTTTGTCGGAATGTCGGGGGAAGGAAAGCCTCAACAAGTGAAGATGGAGGAGGCCTATTGCATCGAAACGTTGGATAGGGTGCTCTTCTCGGCAGGGCAGCTACAAAAACAAGGATACGGCATTGTGATGCAAGGCGGCGGTTTCTTCGTTACAAAAAAAGAAATTGACGCGACCCAGTGACAAGATATTGGTCGGCGATTTTGATCAGGATGCCTGTCAGTATAAGTTTAGAACTGTGCAGACACCGGAGGCAAAAGATGAAAGCAAATCGCATCCACTACGCTACCAATCTGCTTTCTGGACGACTACAATGGACCCTGCTGCGACTGTGGATGCTGGGAAGCTACATGACGTGCTTCACTTTGGGGCTACTATGGCGAGACAATTCATGAAAATGAACAACATCACGTTAAGGGGAAAAGGATCTGTCGAGAATCATGCATGTACTTCATGTATGACAACGAAGATGCGAAAGCATTCCAACTACGTGGGGGCGTCCCTGACAGTGTGCGAGAAGGCTGGGGAAGACTGGAGTGGGGATGGAACAGGGAGGATCTTGTTCACCATGTACGGGATACTCCCTACTGCAACGTGTTTGTGGATAATGTTACGGGATTGCTACGCAATTATTGGTGTAAAACACGAGATCAGAATGCAACCTTGGAGCAAGTGAAACAATTGCAGGCGTGGTCTGAGACGCAGACTGGAAATAAGATGAAAAAGTTTCAAACAGATAAAGAATGGATTGCAACAGGCATCAAGGAACATCTGAAAAAGACGGGAGTGGAGCGACATCTGCCTGTGCGAGATGATCCGAACAAGGATGCATATGCTGAGGCGGGAATCAAGGTGGTTTTTAACTTGGCAACTACACTTCTGGTTGCACGATCAGTGCCGGTTTACTTCCTGCCGCTGGCAGTTAACTATGCTACGTTCCTACTAAACATACAAGGAAGGGCAGGGACAAAGCTATCGAGGCACGAGACATTCTATGGAAGACCCCCCCCCCCTCACTACTCCGTGCTGCATCTTTTTGGCTGCCTGTGTGTGATCTACAAAGAAGGAAAAAAGGGGCATGAGAGGACTCCGTCCAACGAATATGGTCTCCCAACCACACCAACAAACCACTCCTTCACTTGCCCCTCTCTTTTCTCTCTCTCTCTCTCTCTCTCTCTCCTTTTTTTTTTTTTTTTTTTTTTTTTTTTTTTCCCCCTCTCCCTTCTCATACTACTGTCCAGACATATTCACTGAACTACTAATTTTCACTCACTCCGATCATTCTAGTATATTACTACTGATGCAAACATAAACATTAATATTAATAACATGAATACTTAAGCTACATATTACGCAACATATCTAAACATAAACATTAATATTAATAAGATTAATACCAAGCGACCTAATATTAATACTTTCAATTAATACGCTCGATTTAATAACTAGGTTTCCACCTTAGATAAAGATATGACTTAATAGCTATACTTTTCACGTGGACGATCCTTGAGTCCGATTGTAAAAATTGTTCTCTCAATAAAAACGAAGAAGAAGAGGGGGGAGCCAGGAGTGTTTATGGGCGTCAACGTGGAGCAGTCTGCGTATGTGGTCTGGAGTTTTTACGACAGGAAGATCAAAGTTACGGCAGACATTATGGTGAGGGACTACATAACGCACGGGTGGCCAACACTGTACCCAGGAAGCAGAATGGCAGCGTCATCTCAACATCTGTTTCACAGCACCAACATAGCACGGGAAAAAAGTGGAAAAAAATCCCGGAAAATTTTTTACCGACGACGAGTGGCTTGTGATCCAACGTCTGGCAGACGAAGTCGGCGAGCCGGAGCGGGAAGTGAAAGATACGGAAACCAGTGCGTTGCCGACAGAAGCGACGGACCAGGGTGTCGATGGTGGAGTTGCTGGACTTGTCAGGTTGGTTAAGGGGGAGGATGAGCTGCCCAACGAGTGTCATGTGTCTGTTGCTCAGGGGGGTGCAGGCAGAGCTGAAAACAAGAGGAGCTCTGCTAACCCTGTTGCCCCCAGAGTGGAAAACAAGAGAAATAAGAATGGTGTGCCGGTTTCATGGGATGGGGCAGCTATAACCGCCACCAGCATAGTCTCTCAGCCTCGCAACAGAGAGAGAACGAAGCCGGGTAACTTCAGATCAGGGGCATTTCTGGTGACCATACTGCGTCTGGCAGGTTCAATGAATCTAGGTTTGCGGACATAGACAAACACCTGAAGCTTGGTGCAATAGTGGAGAGACACATCTCTGAAAAGCCTCCGGGGGAGCCTCTTGTGCCGACGAGATTTTTTGACTTTGAGAAAAGAGAGACAGCTGATGGTCCAATGGTGGAAAGAAAGTCAAGAATAGCTGGCATAGGGTTCTTGCAACCGTCATGGCAGTATGACAAGGTTGATCTGCCAACATGCAGAGTAGAAATGGTCTGACTGACGTGTGCTCTGGCAGTCTTGCAGGACATGGACATTTTCAGTATCGATGAGGAGAGTGCTTTTCCGAACGTCAAGCTCCGTATCCCGGTATGGTTGCGTCCTCGCGCCTCCTAATACGGTGTGGGAGGCAGTAGGGGGCGTAAACGGTCTTAAGCCATCTGGTCATGTTTATTGGAACGACAGGGTGGTCCCGACGCAGAAGAAGCTGGGCTTCCAGCAGAGCATAGTGGAGCCGGTGGTGTTTGCGAGGGTCGATGAGGAGACTGACAAGACAGAGGTGCTCACGTATCACGTGGATGACAGCATTCACGCTGCGGCTTCAAAGGGCAGCAGGGAAAATTATGTAAAAGAGCTTAACAGTGAGTGGGGGAATGTCAAAGACCTTGGGCTGGTGAAAGAGTTTCTTTCAATTGAGTTCGAGTGTAAGAGGGTCAATGGAGTGTACTCAATCACTCTATTTCAGAGGCAGTATATCGACACGCTGCTGCAGCGATTCAAGAGGAACGATGGACGCCAGTGGATGCCAGCTAAGACGCCTTGGCTGCCGGAAGGGTCGAAGATGGTGCCGGCTTTGGTTGAGTATGACCCGCAAGAGATTGTGGGGAGCTTTATTTATCTAAAGGCAAGCGTACCAGAAGCGGTGGCGGCGATTGCGTCGATTGCTGAGCATCAGGCTAGCAGAGAAAAGTTCGACTACTGCGGAGCGGAGCAGCTGTTGCGTTACTTTGTGTACGTGAGGAACAGGGGCGTCAGGTTTGCATCGAATGGTAATAGAAGGTTGGAGGCGGAATCTGACTCGTCGCTCGGGAATGGTGAAAAGACGTACTCGAAGACGGGTGGGGTAGCCTACGGTGTTTTTGGCTGGAGGCCCGGTGTCGGTTAGGTCGACAACCCAGAAGCATTTAGCAACGGGAACGCAAGAGAGCGAAACATATGCGGCGTCTGAAGTCTTGCATGACTTGGAAGCAATGAGAAATGTGTTGCGGTCTTTGCCATGGTCGGAAGGTAACCCACTCAAGAAGGAGCTCGATGAGGTGCCGATACTCAGGGTGGACAACCAAGCGACAGTCAGCACGGCGCCCAACTCGGTGTTTGCAAAGCGGCTCAGGCACATTGCGCTCAGGCATTATCATCTCATTGAGGCGATACGGAAGGGGGAGGTGATGGTCAAGTGGGTGCCATCCGAGGAGAACAGGGCTGACATACTGTCAAAGAAGATCACCAGCCCTTCAGTATTCAAGCGTGGAGCTGATCGGTTAACAGGACACTCTGTTTGACTCTTGCTACATGAGTATGAGACAGAGAAGACAGTAGTATTGCAATTAGATTGTATTGTGACGTCCTAATGAATTAGGGGGAGCTTTATACCAACTTCTTTGTTAGATTAGAATTGGTAATGTAATTCAATAGCCCTCTATTTTTCACAATTGAGGACCTAGAATTTAATTATTTGGTCAATGGACTTGAGTTATTATGATTAGACTGATTAGGTCAATTGTAGCAATCAGGTCAAGACACGCGCTCTTAGTTCGCGCCTGTTTTGTACCTCAATCTGTGTTTAGTAAAGTATTTCAGATTTGCCAAACCAAGCAAGTCACAAAGTGCTCCGGTCTTCAATACCGTTCCAGTAAAGTATTAATATAAAGGTCAGGGGCTCATGGGGAGGAAGTAAGTGTCCTCGATGCACACACCACTTACAATCCACACCCAAAGTACGGGTTAGTTGCCACCTCGGCATGGGTACGTAAGGGTTTTGCCGTCGTACATCAGAACAATCAAGTTATAGAGCTCAAAAAGCCCATTCTCACAGGGAAGATCAGATTGTGGCTAGAGGGAGAGCACTCCCGAACCTCTTAACGGTGTTCGATTCCCCAGGCACTCCACCACTCAATCCCAATGAATGGTACGAGCCCACAGACTGCCCTACCACTATGTTTCAAACGAGCGAGACTCCCGGGCCCGACGATGATGACACGTCGGATTCGGGGGGACAAGCTTGACGCCAATTCTCTTATCTCTGTCATATGACCAACCTACCTACTTATCATAACATATACTGTTTGTTGTCTCCATGCATCTGTGGTTGGCGGTGATGTACCTAGTAATACATACCTTACTCTACTGAGATAGATTCTGAGAGAGGTGAGAGAGCTGAGGGAAAAGAGGATAAAGCATCGGACAGTAAGGTTTTATGTCCTGTCGTTCGTCCTCACTATCACGAAAACATACATGCGATTGTGTTTCATCGTATGTGTAAGCGCAGAAGGGTAAAAGCCATGGAGCGAATGGCTAACTATATAGGAGTAAAGATAGTGGGGAAGGAGTGGAGGGAACGCATAATGAGGTGTGAGTGGTGTCTAAGGAATGAAATAAAGAAAATACCTCATTTCAGAGACAATCACCACGTGGTAGAACGCCACCCTGGGGTTCACATATCAATGGACACCCAGGGTTGGTGGAACACCACATCGTGGTACGGAAAGAAGTATAAGTTCACTGTCAAATGTCTCGCGTCCGGATTTGAGTTAGATTATTACCTGAGGCACAATAACGAGTTTTTCACGTGCTTCCTTAAGGCCGTTGCCTTCTTTGAACGGCATACATGAAGGAAAGTGAAATTCCTTACTTGTGACCAGGAATACGGAAAGTACAAGGAGTTTCAGACCTGGATTGATGCAAATCAACCGGTCCTCCTAGAGGCTCCGAAAGGGGAGAAACAGGCGGTCGCTAAAATAGAACGAGCACATCAAACGTATGGCGGACCCGCAAGGGCAGTTCTCAGCGATAGATGCATGTACACGTGTTGCCCAGGCCTTCCTAGTTGGTCAGGATGCCAGTCACAACCAAGCGTTCAATTTGTCTGGGCGCTGCCCGTCCAGTTGCGCAGTCACCAAACACAATTGGCGAGAGTCCCCTTCTGGGGACATTTTTTACGTTGTAAATAGATATTACTAATACTAATCAATCATGGTCACCAGAATGAGTATGGTGTGTGTGTATGGTGTGTTTATTAATATAGTTATCGATTGATGTACTTGGTGTGTGTGTGTCCCCGGGGGGGGGGGGTGTTGTTCCTAGGCTTTATTAGCTGCAGCCACCAAAATTTCAATAAAGTATGAGAAAGCTCACGAAGCGCAGGAAGAAAAAATGGTGCGTTGCGCTGTGTGTTTCGATGCGGGATTTTTGTCCCTGGTCGACATCCAGGACGGGAGGGGTTTTTACGTTGTGGCGGTCCCCAAGATTTCCAAGCGGATGGGCAGACGGTGGATCGGCTGCCCTAGGACTGTCATCATGGCCTATGGGGGTGAGTATGTAAAGAGCGACTCGGTTTGTCTGGAGGAACAGAAGTACGCATGAGCCATAAAAGTGGGCAAGGGAAGAAAATTAGTGTTCACTGACAAAGTGAGGGGGAGACTCTTAGCTGCTCGCAACAAGAGTCATGAAGTTCTACATGAAGCTCTGTACTTGACGGTGGTGGGGACGCAACTGGCTTCGACTTCAAGGACGCTCTTGTGTTTCCTAAGACACCATATAATATCATTTCGCCTGGCGTGTTAGATTACGACTTCGGCTACGCAACGGTATTTCAAAACAATCAAGCAGTGGTGCTACGCTCTCCTCTACACATCGACCCTGCTTTGGTCCTTTGTCGCTCTCGTATGATGTCGAACAAGCTATACAGATTGGACGAAGAGGGCGACGTGCCATTGGATTGCAACGGGTTTCAGCCTTCTATGCGCGACAAAGACAAACCGATGGTTATATTTTCGGTAAATCCCAATGCTACAAAGGCCCCAGTGCCTGCTATGACTTGGCACAGGATGACTGCGCACGGCAACGTCGAAGTCATGGACTTATTGGCAAAGAAGGCAAACAGGACTGTTACCGGAATCAACTGGCGAACGAAGCTACCGACCCAGTGTGCCCCGTGTCTGCAAGCAAAGGCGACAAGGAATGCATACTTCAAAGGGAACCAACAGATTGACAACGAGTTCGAACTTGGCGAGTCATTACATGTTGACTTTAGGGGACCTTGGCCCGTCAAGTCGCTTCAAGGGAACCGCTACCAACTTGGCATCAGTGAAACGAAGGGATCGTTTGGATTCATTGTCTATCAGCCTACAAGAGAGTCAGTGCGATATCAGTCAGTAATAGAGATGTCTGTTGCGTTCTTCGAAACTCAGACAAACAAAAGGGTCAAGCAAATTCGTACTGATGGTGAATTCGTGTCTAACCTGTTCAAGGCGTTCTGCGGGACGAAAGGCATCATACCGAAGACAACGCCACGTAACTAACCTACAGCGAATCCCAAAGCAGAAAGACAATGGCGTACGAATGGGGGTCGTGCTACTGCTTTGCTGCTAGATGCGAAACTGCCTGACTATTTTTGGGAGGAGATGTGTCTGGCAGAGTGGGCAACTAGAATGGTTATGTTGTGAGGTTACACTTCGACGTTCGTTTCCTCTTGATTTCTTACGCCCTATTGGCTGTCTTGCTTTTGTGCGAGTTGAGGATGCAAAGAAAGGGCGACTTATTGCTATCCCAGGGACACTGACGGGGTACAATATATTTCGACGCCTCTATCGCATTTTCATGCCTGTTACGAGGAAGATCGTCGAGGTGCGGAACGTGAAATTTGATGAGTCGACTAGGGGCATAGATGCTAGCGTAAACGAGCGACCTTGGTCGTTCGACGACCCACCGCGACTCCAACCGGTCCAGTCATTGGAAAAAGTTGGCCAAACTTCACGGGAACATCGTGACATTTTGCAGCAAAAAACGGAGCAAGAGGACGAGGAGGTACTCGTTATTAATAAGACGGAAGAAGAACACAATAACGACAGAAGTGTGTACGAGATTGGGGTCAACAGTGACTTCGACGCGTCGCCGGTGGTTTCGTCTGCTCCCCTCGCGACAACAGAACAATCTGCAACGCACGACACGGTACACACAGTACACTTTCACCCTCTCAATCGCTCTCCCCTTGCTCATCCAAAGGCACCTAGAGATATCGATGGGAACGTGGGAGGACAGAACATTATCGATGGGAAAAGGTCTCGCAAGCCTCGCCCTCCTCATCACTCATCGCATTCCGTGAAGCTGGCGTACGAAGACAACGTCTGCAACAACGACAACAACGGCGATGAGGTCAATGTATCTGTTGACGACACAGACGACGACGTGTCTTTCTGTTTGTTTACACATGTGCTTCGGGTACCAGAAAAGCAGAAGAGGCTTGACAGCAACGTTATGGCGGCACGCAAGAAGGAGATTGATGGTTTATACGAGGCTAACTGTGTTCAGTGGGCGACGAGAGAGGATGCTCGACGAGCCAACATTGCTCCGATCCACACTGGCTTTGTGGACGCAATAAAACAGAATTAATCTACCGGTGAGACACCGTACAAATCTAGGCTCGTCCTGTTTGGCAATCGCATGCATGAGTATGAACACTTTAGTCCATACGAAACGACAACGCATGTGGCCCATCATCGGACGCTTCTGCTGCTCTGCGCCATCATGGTTGGACTGTGTATGCTTTTTCTGGTCATCGACTTCAGTCAGGCATACATACATGCTGACATGGTGGACGTTGTGTTGCAATCCCGCCAGACGACTTCAAAAAACAAGACGACCCGTACGCTATCTGGCGTGTACTGAAGGCGTTATATGGGTCCCCGCAAGCTGGTCGGCGATGGCATGACCATATGGCTCGATTTCTACGCAAGCTTGGCTATGCCCGATCTACTGTGGACCCATGTGTGTTCTGTCTTTCAGGCAACGATGAATCCTTCCCACCTGCGTTTATCGACAGTCGTACGTCACTGCCTTGGGTCTTATTGCTTAAGACCGATTTTGCAAACTTGCTGTGCAGTATGAGAATCTCAAACGCAAGTTGGACGAGCACAAGTTCCGCTGCAAGGCTATGGGGGAGGTGAAGGTTTCACCGGACTTCAGTTCAAACGATTCGAATCTGGCTTACTAATTCACCAACGTGCGTATATTCGTGGACTACTGCGCGATCGTGGTTATGCGAATGCCAACCCTGTGCCTACCCCGGCGACCGTGCAGGAGCCCGCCCCAGCTGCTGCTGATTCTCCTCTACGTCAATGGAGTCTTTTCAAGCTCATTGGTGAGCTTATTTGGCCGGCTTCAATGTCTCAGCCCCATCTCGCGTTCGCTGTTAATAGGTTGAGCGTCTTCGGTCACCAGGCACCCGACGTCGCGTACTCTATGGTTGGGCGTGTTTATCGACACTTACGGGAGGAGCGTGGTTTGTTTTTCCCCGCCAACATCGACCCGCGAAGCTTCGAGTTTAATTCGTACTCCGACTCAGATTTTGGCAACTGCCGCTTCACGCGGCGATCGTGTAATGGTGAGATTCATATGTTGACCGGCCCCATTCATCGGAATTCTCGACGGCAAACTACAGTGGCTTTATCGACCATGGACGCTGAAGTTATTGCCCTATCTAACTGCGCGAGGACGGCTATTGCAGTGCTAAGCTTCTTATGTGAGCTCAACGTTCCAATCCCGCGGCCGACGGTGATTCATGAGGATAATCGCGGCTCAATCATCGTGTCTACGAACGGACTGGGTGGCCCGCGTTCCCGTCATCTTGCCATCAAGCATTATTACGTCATGAAGCAAGTGCGTGAAAAACGAGTGATCGTCCGGTGCATACCATCCAGCGACAACTTGGCTGATTTGTTTACGAAGCCTCTGCCGACACCACAATACCGCGCACTTGTGGATCAATTCACAGTCAAGCTCGATGATTATTTGAAGCATGACGACGATTTGATTCCTTCTCATGGACCGGCGATTGAACCTTACCCTCCGGTACGGGCCAAGAAGGGCGCAGTCGCAAGCGAACCCCCAAATCGGGAGGGGCGTAACACCTCAGAAGGAGAGGTTACGAGCGCTATGAAGGAGAGGTTACGAGCGCTATGAAGGAGAGGTTACGAGCGCTATGAAGGAGAGGTTATAAGTGCTACGATGGAGGGGTTGCGAACGTTACGAGCCCAGCTACAACACCGCTTGATGGACCGTTTGTGGAATGAAGCAACTGAACTTGGAGCTCCAGCTAATACTTGAAGTCATTTGCGAAGTTCATTAACATTGCTTTCAAAGCAGAAGGACTTATAGTAGTGAGGCGGTGAATTTTGTTGATTCTTCGCAAATCTTTGAGGTTGAAGATTTTAATGCTCGACATATTCTATGACACTCAATTTACCCAGGTGATATTGAGTTCACGGGGGGTATTGTAGTATGATACTACATCATTACATTATTAATATTCCCTGATGGAACTCTAATATCACTAGTGACCGTTAGGATTAGAATACCTGACACTGCACACCGGATATTTACTGACTAGTGTGAAATGCCAATCTTACCTACATATTGCCAGAATAAGTGGCGTTACTGTGACACTATATTTCTAGACCTTTCTAGATCGGTGTGTAGAATGGTAAAGGGTGAGAATATAACAACTATTCATTTCCGGTTATTTTATTTCACGGATTACGTTTACCAGTCATTACTAAACCTAATCCTCATTATAGAATAACTAGAACATCATCTCTACCGTCGGTCAGTTACTCTTAGTTCTGACAGACTTTTCATTGTCATTAAAGTAGTTTTATTGGACTCGATAAGTTCCTTATGGATTATTCGATCGTGGTAAACCGCTTTACTGAATAAGTCATCATGTTATCTGGTAGTACGTCGGGATCGAAGAGCGCGTGTCTTAACCTGATTGCTACAATTGACCTAATCAGTCTAATCACAATAACTCAAGTCCATTGACCAATGTCAGTCCTAATAATTAAATTCTAGGTCCTCAATTGTGAAAAATATAGGGCCTATTGAATTACATTACCAATTATAATCTAACAAAGAAGTTGGTATAAAGCTGACAGGTTCATTAGAACCTTTCCTTTGTACTCGGTTCTTATGCTCCCTTTCGCTATACGGAATTTCTGTGGGGCTCTCTTGAGATTGATAAATGTAGACCTATATGGGGACTGTGTTTCGCTTGCACCACTATCGTCTACCCACACTATAGTGTTATTGTCAGTTTTGTGACCAGGGTTGCCGTCCATCAACATAATGGAACACTCAGTGTGTTGGTTATCCTGTGTTTGTTCTAGAGTGGTGGTGTCTGTATCCTGTGGGCTCTGAGGCTCATCCCCCTCTGGCGGTGTTACGCCACCTAACACTGCCTCGAGTTCCTCTATCTCTTTCACTGTGTAAGGGAATGACGAGACAATTCCCCATGCAAATGAGTTATCGTGTTTAGTAGCAAGAGTTATGACGCAGTCATGCATAGCACAATACATCTCTGTATAAAACTCGTCATACTCTCCCTCCTGATTCGCAATCAACCCATCTTTCATTGTTCTGTTCTTAAGCCCCTGATTGAGAGCATTGACTAACCTTTGTATCTCTTCAATAGGGGGTAATCCTCCACCACTCAACACCCGTTTACCCTCCTTTACCCAAACGTTACCACTTTCAGCGCTAGGCTTGTTTGGCAAGTGATCTGTGGTCTCTCCTGGCTCTCTTTCTACCGTGACCACAGGAGGTCTAAATAAAGGTGAGGGTGAAGGTGCGTGCAACACACGGTACACAGATTGGTTAGGCAACACAGTGGTAGGTTGCACAGACGTCGTGTGAGTCAAAGTCGACACAGACAAGAGAGATACAGACAATCCAGTTTCTCCCGTGCCTACTACTCCCCCTACTCCTCCCCCTACTCCCCTTACTTATATTCCCCCTACTTCTCCCCCTACTCCCCCTACTCCGCTCTTATCACTCCTACAACAACAACAACAACAACAACTACTACTACTACTACTACACGCATAGGGGGAGTGGTTGTGATGCTGGGTTGAACAGAGGTGACACTTTCTCTCCACAATGTGACATGAGCAAACAAAGTGGCAGGTTCATAGTACATAGCATCATGAGGGGGAAGTAATCATAAGTTCAGCTTTTCCCTGTACGTGGCTAGTATCCCCTCTCTTTTCCTCTCTTGGTCAAGGTGGAGTGAACAGAAGTCGTGGTCTATTAATCTAGCTGCACATTTTCCACCTTTTACTCCCTTTCTTGCCGCCCTCAACCTCCATGGACACCGAACACCTGTGTCTGGCACTGTTGCCTCACACTGTTTGATATTCGTAACGTGACAACTATCTATACGTACTGGTTTACCATGGAGGTTAAGGGGTGGCCCACCTACTTCACGTAAGGTGACAGGGTTGTACCCTTTCACGAGGATTTTTACGTACCCCACCCTTGTAAGTCTGAGGGCCCAATTCCCTTCCAAAGGTATGAATTGGTTGAGGGGGATTGGGTCGCTAGCCATATCAAGGGTGGTCATAAACTTATTCTCGTGAAGGGGTGGAATAGTGAGGCGAGTGATGTGGAGGCGTTTTGTATAGATGATGCATGTCCTTTCTGTTCTCCCCCATGCACACTACCCTCATCACCTCTCCCCTCTCTACTTCCTGCGCCAGGTGGCTTAGATGCGTGAGATAAAAGTGGTATGAGAGTGTTAGTTGAAGGGAGGGGGTCGTCTTCCTTCTTTCCTCTGTCTGTCTCTTCTCTCTTTCTCTCCATCATCATAATGGCCATGTGATGTATCCCCAACTCACCATCTACTTCTGATTCTTCATCAGACTTGTTTGTCAATAAGTGGAAATCCACTGAGTCTCATCTAGGAGCACTTTGTGGAAATCCACTGAGTCTCGTCTAGGAGCAATTTGTCTTTTTTATCAATGTAATTGTTAATATTGACCTTTGCCACCTTGCCAATTGATTGGCGTACCAGTAAGATTTGTCCTTCTCCTTCTTCATTTGAGGTTCTGTATTAAACAAACACGTATTTGTTTTTTATGTTCAGTGCTAGAAGAGCATCATACACTATGTTTTCAGTTCTATCTTTTTTCAACCATGACTCTTGAGTTGCTAGCACATCAACTGCACTGTGTAGTATTGTTTCTGTTAGCATTTCCAACAAGATTTCAGGTCTGGTAACATGGACATTATAGGTTCCAAACCTCACTGATGATATGATCTTGTGTGGAGGAGTGATATTTCTATTTTCCTTTCTATCCATATGCTCGAGAGCACTTTTTCAATAGGGTTTTTCTGTATTTATTACTTTTTGTTTGCTGGTGATGCCTTTTGCCTGCGGACCTTTTTTCTTTTGCAAAATGATATTATAGATATTATGTTTATCCACTATTTTTCTCATCGTAATCATGTTATTATTGCTTTTTATTATGCAATAATTGGTAATATGTTTCAATCCTTTACTTTTTGGATTACTCCTTGTTAACGATTAGGTAGGTTCAGCAATGGTATCATGTATTTTTATTAACAATCTCAAATTGAGTATTATTGTTTCTTAATAGAAATATTCGTAATTAGGTCCGGTTTGTTATTAATTTCATGTTTCATTTTAGAATGTGATTCTGTAATAGTGAGTATTCGTTCGAAATACTGAAAATTGCTGATTGTCTAACTAAAGCAGAACATCTATACTGGCAGGTAGGGTTAGGAGTACGCAGAGTCGATAAGTTGTGTAAAGTATCATGTGCTTTGCTTATCAACGCTGGAAATAATTATCAGTAAGGGGTTTGGTAAGCACTCTTGCTTCACGGTAGCTGTTTGCAACCTCCTTAACAAACGTGTTTCTTCCTTGGTTGAAAATAAGATGTGAAATCAGAAAGTGAAGTTGTTTTGTGTTTCTTTCATAAACTCAGCCAGGATAGCTAAATGCACAGGATCGTTACGTTGGTTGTTTGTCACTACCATTCTAATCCACTCGTTGACAAGTTTGACAAGCGCAACATTGCGTTAGTTTTGGTTAAGTTAGTAAAAACGATTTTTGTCACCTTTTAGAAATAATACACTAAAATTCACAGAGGCTGGCCACCAAGGTTTGGAACCTTTCCCCTGCAAAAAGAATGAAATCTTCCTTAATTATCTTGTGCCCAGATGATTTAGCATGGGGAAGAGCATCCAAGCGTTCACGTAATCCTTGTTTTCTTCCTTGAGCCTGGCTATCTCAACATCTTCATAAATAGCGATGTCACTGAGTATGTGTAGTTTGTTTTCCCGACTGCCTTTCTAGTCATTAGTTTTGGCGCTAATGCAATCATCCGACTCAGGGGACGAAAGCATATCTCCCCACGTAGGGTTGCGTTTTACAGACTGCGATAAGATTCTCTGTTTCTTGTGATTAGCTTTCTGATTCAATTTATCAATTTCAGGCGAAGGCGAACGAGCTCTCATAGTAGAGCGATCAGTAGAGGATAGTGAAAAGTTATATTTTTCTTCTAACTTTATAAATTCTGCAGACTCTTTGTATCCACTAAAAGAGGAAGATTTCCTGAACTCTACAGATAATAAGGAGAAAAAACATACGCTTAAGTATGTATCTGCATATCTAGCAGATGATCAGGATCTTGATATCATCCCAGAGATATACAATTAAATTTTGGAAGAGGATGATAATGAGTAGTTTAAACGAATCCCGAACCTAGCAGATAGGATATCTTCCTCTTTTTACTGAAATAAAGAGATTGTAACATCCTGATCTTCATATGATGTTTTTTATAATATGGATTCTCTTACAATTTTTTTTTGGAGATTTCATATTGTGAAACTCAGCCACTACCACTTTAGTCAGCTGAAGTTCCAGGTTGTTTATTGTTTTCTTCAATTCAATTACAACTAACTTGAGGATGAAAGTTACGACAGCCATTCGAATTTGGCTGTACATATTCTTTGTCTTAGATGTGACCTCAATACGAAGTCTAAAATGACATTTGTAGTAGATTTTATCTAAACCTCAGCTAGCGGAGAGCAAGAGAGAATATTTTATTGCACGCGAGTTGCGAAGTGGCAAGTGTCATTACAATTAGTATCGCCTACTACTTGCA
Source organism: Paulinella micropora (assembly GCA_019918135.1). Lineage (NCBI taxonomy): Eukaryota > Cercozoa > Imbricatea > Euglyphida > Paulinellidae > Paulinella > Paulinella micropora. The sequence goes on along the minus strand of WBZZ01002673.1, from coordinate 58,781 downwards.
TATTGATTTTCAGTTCATTTCCGATTTTTGTTGCACAGGACGTTATGTTGTTGTCCACGTTAGCAATCCCACTGCAGTTAAGATTAGTGCAGTGATCTTAATAAAGAGCTTGAACGTTTGTCGGAACTTGATTTTTGCAACGAATTCGAAGCTTTGAGATTGTCAAAAAACTATAACGTAACATTGCATTAAGGTTAGCAATTTTTTTCAAGTCAAATGACATTTCGTCACTCGATGGAGTAGGTTTCGATTGGTCAGCCATGCTGCGTCACTTTTTATTTCAAGTTGTAGTGTAGTTCTAGTAGTTGAATTTTTGATCCTAGGAGGTGAATGTTTGCTGCAAAAAAGCACGCCAAAAACGGTGGGAAAATTGGCATTTTTTATCAAACGGACTGATACGTATTCTGCTGTTTTTGATGTTTAGACAAGTGGGGCCCAGCCAGTGGCAGCCACATAGGAATAAACCGAGTAGAATAAGCCACAAAGTGGCAATCTATGTATTGTATGTATTGTATATGTATTGTATGTATGTATTGTATGTATGTATTAGTATTGTATATTATTGCACGTATGTATTGTATGGATGTATTGTATGTATGTATTGTATGTATTGCATGTAGGAAATTTTGTAGGTATTGTATGTATGTATTGTATGTATTATGTATTGTATGTATGTATTAGTATTGTATTGTAGATATAACTTGTATTGTATAGCACACAATCTGGTCTGCTGCACTGTGGCTACTAAAACAAACTCAAAGAACAAGTCAGCAATACCTCGTAATGAGTTTTAGCACTCTAAGAGGCACGGACAAAAACAAAGTCAACAGGACGGGAAAAGGACAACATGACGGGAGAACCCCGTTCAAGCAATTTCAGAGGGAAATAGTTTGGCATTAGGGGCCAAAAGACTCAAAGGGGCACTCAAGATCCCAGAAGAACACATTATGTTAGTTCATGAGAGTAATGTAAGTGCGTTGCATAGCAAAGGAAAGCAAGTCCCCAATTACATGTGGCGGTGGGGAGAGAGAGAGAGCAGGAAAGCAAGCAGCAAGAGAGAGAGAGAGTAAAGAAGGGTTGAGAGAGGAGGAAGAGGAAGCTGAGTTAGACTCAGAATCAGAAACTGTTACAGACAAAGAAAACCTTACCTCTTATTTTACTGAGACAGAAAGGCAGCCTACTTTAGGGGGAGATAGGGTAAGAGTGAGCAAAAGGGAGGAAAAGAGCAGGTGGAGGAGAGAGGGAGAGTGGGAAGTGAGCTTTCACCTACTTATTCCACACCAGCAACGACAACAATCAGGACGAAGAGCAACAAGCAAGTAGAGGAAAAAGAGAAGGAAGACAGAATGATAGTAGCATATGAGGAGAGTTTGGAGAATGAGATGAAAAGACAGAGAGAGGAAGCTTTTTCGTTTGTGTTTGATAAGCTAGTAGGTAAAACAAAGAGGAGTGTGGCAGATTTGGTGAGAGACACCTCACCAGACTTTGGTCAGAACTTGCACATTGTGTGGGAAAGACTAACCAAAAGGTTTGGTAAGGTGAGTGAGGAAGATGTGCAAGACAAAATAAATGCGATGAATGCATGGACATTTGATGAGGGGTGTGATTATGCTCCGCACTTTGATGCGTTTGTTGCGTTAGATGAAGAGCTAAAGGCAGTATGCCATAAAACACCCCACAGAACAATGGAAACAATAATCACCAATGCCTTACAAAACCCTAAGTATGCGTCAGAGGGGGTGAGAAAGGATTGGGGAGGATGGATGAGCACGCTGAAGATGAATAAGAAGCAGCATGCATGGTCTTTTGAGGATTGGTGGGAGGAGTTGGAAGAAAAAGCATTGGAAAGAGACAGAAATAAAGAAATGGATGAGCACGCTGAAGATGAATAAGAAGCAGCATGCATGGTCTTTTGAGGATTGGTGGGAGGAGTTGGAAGAAAAAGCATTGGAAAGAGACAGAAATAAAGAAATGGATGAGCACGCTGAAGATGAATAAGAAGCAGCATGCATGGTCTTTTGAGGATTGGTGGTAGGAGTTGGAAGAAAAAGCATTGGAAAGAGACAGAAATAAAGAAAGAGAGAAGAAGATGAAGAAAGAAAAAGCACGCGCAGGGAAAGATGCCAACAAAAGAGAGGAAGGGCAGAGAGGTGTGTGTTTTTGGTTTCAGAGAGAGAGAGAGAGAGTGGATGCAAGTGGGGGATGAGTGTCGTTTTGCTCACACAGAGGGGTCAGTCACTATGCGTAGTGTGCCTGGGGTGTGCTACATGTTTGAACAGTCAGGCAGCTGTGATAGATCTAACTGTAGGTTTAAATACACCACCACTAACAATAAAGGGGGAGGGAAAGGAGCAGGAACGAGAAAGAAGATGTTGAAGAAAGAGAAATGTTTCAATTGTAACATGGAGGGGCATGTGTTATCAGCATGTGAGAAGGAGTGCAGGATGTGTGGGGGTGAGCACAGACTACGTGAATATGAAAAGATGAAGAAGGCGAGAGAAGAGCCAGGTGAGAAGGAAGAACCAAGAGAGAAGGAGAAGAGAGCAAAAAGGGCACATGGAAAGTTAGGTAGGGTGAGTGAGTCAGACACCTCTGACACAGATGACGAAGTGTTGATGACGCCCAGAAAGGCGGAGAGATGGTTACGATCGCGAGAGAGAGCAGGCATGGTCAAGGAGAGGGCACACATGGGTAAAGTGCAGGTAGTACAAGAGAGATTCATCTATCGTCTATGTGAGGGGCGAGTGTCAGGTGAGCAGCAATGTTTTGTGTGCACTGATGACATGGAGAGTGAGAATGTGTTGTTGCGAGAGGCAGCTTATGGTCTGTTGAGAGGGCAATTTTGCGGGCTGCATACAGATCAGGAAAGAGAGAGAGAGAGAAGGAAGTCTCAGGGATGGGGGAGCAAAACGAAGATAGCCCACTCAAACCGTTAGTTGAGAAGAAAAAGACATAAAAGGCGAAGAGCGCAAGTCGCAGAAATAAGAAAAAGAAAGGGAAGGTAGCGAGCGGGGCGAATAAGTTAAGCTCAGTCAAGGGGAAAAGGTGTTCCGCGAAGGCGGGGAAACAGGCGGGTGAGACCAACGACGATCAAGGTGAAGGGCGCGGCCGTGGGGCGGACAGCGACAGCTACAGCGACCATAGCTCAGGCTTGGGCTCGTAGCGACGATGGATGGAGCGCGCGGCGCCAATGTGGTTCTACGACCCGGGCGGCAGATTCAAGCGGCGTCAAGTAGGCGGCTGGGAGCCGGGAAGCTAAAGGACTCGGGAGGCTACCAGAAGGCAAGGAAGCAAGGGAGCGGGGGAGCCCGCGCGGTGAGCGGCGCTACAACTGGACTTTTTGACTACTGCGTCATCTTACAATAAGGTAAGTTGGTGAACGAGATACAAAGTTAGTATTGTATAGAGTTAGTGCATTTAGTCGATAGGACTGTGACGGCTCCGTTAATTTCTGAACATGGCTACATATATTTACCACCATATCTGCGAGGGTAGTATCATAAGGTAGATCGGGCCGTTATTCCTAAATAGGGGGGAGCAATGGGCAATCAAGTTTATTAATAATAGTATTTAGTCATACCGGCCCACCCCAAGGACAATTACCTATTTTACCTATATCGCTCTAAGTGTAACGGTGAATTCAAGCATGATGGCGGTTAGAGGTGAAGAGCAAGATGAAAGGGCGATCTACCTTGATAGTGGCTCATCGAAACACTTGGTTCCGAACGCGTCAATGTTGCAAGACAAAGCTGACGAGGGGCTGGACCTAAGAGGAATAGATGGACCTACGAAGGCAAAGGTAACGGGGAAGATGGAGTTTGTCGGAATGTCGGGGGAAGGAAAGCCTCAACAAGTGAAGATGGAGGAGGCCTATTGCATCGAAACGTTGGATAGGGTGCTCTTCTCGGCAGGGCAGCTACAAAAACAAGGATACGGCATTGTGATGCAAGGCGGCGGTTTCTTCGTTACAAAAAAAGAAATTGACGCGACCCAGTGACAAGATATTGGTCGGCGATTTTGATCAGGATGCCTGTCAGTATAAGTTTAGAACTGTGCAGACACCGGAGGCAAAAGATGAAAGCAAATCGCATCCACTACGCTACCAATCTGCTTTCTGGACGACTACAATGGACCCTGCTGCGACTGTGGATGCTGGGAAGCTACATGACGTGCTTCACTTTGGGGCTACTATGGCGAGACAATTCATGAAAATGAACAACATCACGTTAAGGGGAAAAGGATCTGTCGAGAATCATGCATGTACTTCATGTATGACAACGAAGATGCGAAAGCATTCCAACTACGTGGGGGCGTCCCTGACAGTGTGCGAGAAGGCTGGGGAAGACTGGAGTGGGGATGGAACAGGGAGGATCTTGTTCACCATGTACGGGATACTCCCTACTGCAACGTGTTTGTGGATAATGTTACGGGATTGCTACGCAATTATTGGTGTAAAACACGAGATCAGAATGCAACCTTGGAGCAAGTGAAACAATTGCAGGCGTGGTCTGAGACGCAGACTGGAAATAAGATGAAAAAGTTTCAAACAGATAAAGAATGGATTGCAACAGGCATCAAGGAACATCTGAAAAAGACGGGAGTGGAGCGACATCTGCCTGTGCGAGATGATCCGAACAAGGATGCATATGCTGAGGCGGGAATCAAGGTGGTTTTTAACTTGGCAACTACACTTCTGGTTGCACGATCAGTGCCGGTTTACTTCCTGCCGCTGGCAGTTAACTATGCTACGTTCCTACTAAACATACAAGGAAGGGCAGGGACAAAGCTATCGAGGCACGAGACATTCTATGGAAGACCCCCCCCCCCTCACTACTCCGTGCTGCATCTTTTTGGCTGCCTGTGTGTGATCTACAAAGAAGGAAAAAAGGGGCATGAGAGGACTCCGTCCAACGAATATGGTCTCCCAACCACACCAACAAACCACTCCTTCACTTGCCCCTCTCTTTTCTCTCTCTCTCTCTCTCTCTCTCTCCTTTTTTTTTTTTTTTTTTTTTTTTTTTTTCCCCTCTCCCTTCTCATACTACTGTCCAGACATATTCACTGAACTACTAATTTTCACTCACTCCGATCATTCTAGTATATTACTACTGATGCAAACATAAACATTAATATTAATAACATGAATACTTAAGCTACATATTACGCAACATATCTAAACATAAACATTAATATTAATAAGATTAATACCAAGCGACCTAATATTAATACTTTCAATTAATACGCTCGATTTAATAACTAGGTTTCCACCTTAGATAAAGATATGACTTAATAGCTATACTTTTCACGTGAACGATCCTTGAGTCCGATTGTAAAAATTGTTCTCTCAATAAAAACGAAGAAGAAGAGGGGGGAGCCAGGAGTGTTTATGGGCGTCAACGTGGAGCAGTCTGCGTATGTGGTCTGGAGTTTTTACGACAGGAAGATCAAAGTTACGGCAGACATTATGGTGAGGGACTACATAACGCACGGGTGGCCAACACTGTACCCAGGAAGCAGAATGGCAGCGTCATCTCAACATCTGTTTCACAGCACCAACATAGCACGGGAAAAAAGTGGAAAAAAATCCAGGAAAATTTTTTACCGACGACGAGTGGCTTGTGATCCAACGTCTGGCAGACGAAGTCGGCGAGCCGGAGCGGGAAGTGAAAGATACGGAAACCAGTGCGTTGCCGACAGAAGCGACGGACCAGGGTGTCGATGGTGGAGTTGCTGGACTTGTCAGGTTGGTTAAGGGGGAGGATGAGCTGCCCAACGAGTGTCATGTGTCTGTTGCTCAGGGGGGTGCAGGCAGAGCTGAAAACAAGAGGAGCTCTGCTAACCCTGTTGCCCCCAGAGTGGAAAACAAGAGAAATAAGAATGGTGTGCCGGTTTCATGGGATGGGGCAGCTATAACCGCCACCAGCATAGTCTCTCAGCCTCGCAACAGAGAGAGAACGAAGCCGGGTAACTTCAGATCAGGGGCATTTCTGGTGACCATACTGCGTCTGGCAGGTTCAATGAATCTAGGTTTGCGGACATAGACAAACACCTGAAGCTTGGTGCAATAGTGGAGAGACACATCTCTGAAAAGCCTCCGGGGGAGCCTCTTGTGCCGACGAGATTTTTTGACTTTGAGAAAAGAGAGACAGCTGATGGTCCAATGGTGGAAAGAAAGTCAAGAATAGCTGGCATAGGGTTCTTGCAACCGTCATGGCAGTATGACAAGGTTGATCTGCCAACATGCAGAGTAGAAATGGTCTGACTGACGTGTGCTCTGGCAGTCTTGCAGGACATGGACATTTTCAGTATCGATGAGGAGAGTGCTTTTCCGAACGTCAAGCTCCGTATCCCGGTATGGTTGCGTCCTCGCGCCTCCTAATACGGTGTGGGAGGCAGTAGGGGGCGTAAACGGTCTTAAGCCATCTGGTCATGTTTATTGGAACGACAGGGTGGTCCCGACGCAGAAGAAGCTGGGCTTCCAGCAGAGCATAGTGGAGCCGGTGGTGTTTGCGAGGGTCGATGAGGAGACTGACAAGACAGAGGTGCTCACGTATCACGTGGATGACAGCATTCACGCTGCGGCTTCAAAGGGCAGCAGGGAAAATTATGTAAAAGAGCTTAACAGTGAGTGGGGGAATGTCAAAGACCTTGGGCTGGTGAAAGAGTTTCTTTCAATTGAGTTCGAGTGTAAGAGGGTCAATGGAGTGTACTCAATCACTCTATTTCAGAGGCAGTATATCGACACGCTGCTGCAGCGATTCAAGAGGAACGATGGACGCCAGTGGATGCCAGCTAAGACGCCTTGGCTGCCGGAAGGGTCGAAGATGGTGCCGGCTTTGGTTGAGTATGACCCGCAAGAGATTGTGGGGAGCTTTATTTATCTAAAGGCAAGCGTACCAGAAGCGGTGGCGGCGATTGCGTCGATTGCTGAGCATCAGGCTAGCAGAGAAAAGTTCGACTACTGCGGAGCGGAGCAGCTGTTGCGTTACTTTGTGTACGTGAGGAACAGGGGCGTCAGGTTTGCATCGAATGGTAATAGAAGGTTGGAGGCGGAATCTGACTCGTCGCTCGGGAATGGTGAAAAGACGTACTCGAAGACGGGTGGGGTAGCCTACGGTGTTTTTGGCTGGAGGCCCGGTGTCGGTTAGGTCGACAACCCAGAAGCATTTAGCAACGGGAACGCAAGAGAGCGAAACATATGCGGCGTCTGAAGTCTTGCATGACTTGGAAGCAATGAGAAATGTGTTGCGGTCTTTGCCATGGTCGGAAGGTAACCCACTCAAGAAGGAGCTCGATGAGGTGCCGATACTCAGGGTGGACAACCAAGCGACAGTCAGCACGGCGCCCAACTCGGTGTTTGCAAAGCGGCTCAGGCACATTGCGCTCAGGCATTATCATCTCATTGAGGCGATACGGAAGGGGGAGGTGATGGTCAAGTGGGTGCCATCCGAGGAGAACAGGGCTGACATACTGTCAAAGAAGATCACCAGCCCTTCAGTATTCAAGCGTGGAGCTGATCGGTTAACAGGACACTCTGTTTGACTCTTGCTACATGAGTATGAGACAGAGAAGACAGTAGTATTGCAATTAGATTGTATTGTGACGTCCTAATGAATTAGGGGGAGCTTTATACCAACTTCTTTGTTAGATTAGAATTGGTAATGTAATTCAATAGCCCTCTATTTTTCACAATTGAGGACCTAGAATTTAATTATTTGGTCAATGGACTTGAGTTATTATGATTAGACTGATTAGGTCAATTGTAGCAATCAGGTCAAGACACGCGCTCTTAGTTCGCGCCTGTTTTGTACCTCAATCTGTGTTTAGTAAAGTATTTCAGATTTGCCAAACCAAGCAAGTCACAAAGTGCTCCGGTCTTCAATACCGTTCCAGTAAAGTATTAATATAAAGGTCAGGGGCTCATGGGGAGGAAGTAAGTGTCCTCGATGCACACACCACTTACAATCCACACCCAAAGTACGGGTTAGTTGCCACCTCGGCATGGGTACGTAAGGGTTTTGCCGTCGTACATCAGAACAATCAAGTTATAGAGCTCAAAAAGCCCATTCTCACAGGGAAGATCAGATTGTGGCTAGAGGGAGAGCACTCCCGAACCTCTTAACGGTGTTCGATTCCCCAGGCACTCCACCACTCAATCCCAATGAATGGTACGAGCCCACAGACTGCCCTACCACTATGTTTCAAACGAGCGAGACTCCCGGGCCCGACGATGATGACACGTCGGATTCGGGGGACAAGCTTGACGCCAATTCTCTTATCTCTGTCATATGACCAACCTACCTACTTATCATAACATATACTGTTTGTTGTCTCCATGCATCTGTGGTTGGCGGTGATGTACCTAGTAATACATACCTTACTCTACTGAGATAGATTCTGAGAGAGGTGAGAGAGCTGAGGGAAAAGAGGATAAAGCATCGGACAGTAAGGTTTTATGTCCTGTCGTTCGTCCTCACTATCACGAAAACATACATGCGATTGTGTTTCATCGTATGTGTAAGCGCAGAAGGGTAAAAGCCATGGAGCGAATGGCTAACTATATAGGAGTAAAGATAGTGGGGAAGGAGTGGAGGGAACGCATAATGAGGTGTGAGTGGTGTCTAAGGAATGAAATAAAGAAAATACCTCATTTCAGAGACAATCACCACGTGGTAGAACGCCACCCTGGGGTTCACATATCAATGGACACCCAGGGTTGGTGGAACACCACATCGTGGTACGGAAAGAAGTATAAGTTCACTGTCAAATGTCTCGCGTCCGGATTTGAGTTAGATTATTACCTGAGGCACAATAACGAGTTTTTCACGTGCTTCCTTAAGGCCGTTGCCTTCTTTGAACGGCATACAGGAAGGAAAGTGAAATTCCTTACTTGTGACCAGGAATACGGAAAGTACAAGGAGTTTCAGACCTGGATTGATGCAAATCAACCGGTCCTCCTAGAGGCTCCGAAAGGGGAGAAACAGGCGGTCGCTAAAATAGAACGAGCACATCAAACGTATGGCGGACCCGCAAGGGCAGTTCTCAGCGATAGATGCATGTACAAGGTGCCCCGTGTTGCCCAGGCCTTCCTAGTTGGTCAGGATGCCAGTCACAACCAAGCGTTCAATTTGTCTGGGCGCTGCCCGTCCAGTTGCGCAGTCACCAAACACAATTGGCGAGAGTCCCCTTCTGGGGACATTTTTTACGTTGTAAATAGATATTACTAATACTAATCAATCATGGTCACCAGAATGAGTATGGTGTGTGTGTATGGTGTGTTTATTAATATAGTTATCGATTGATGTACTTGGTGTGTGTGTGTCCCCGGGGGGGGGGGGGTGTTGTTCCTAGGCTTTATTAGCTGCAGCCACCAAAATTTCAATAAAGTATGAGAAAGCTCACGAAGCGCAGGAAGAAAAAATGGTGCGTTGCGCTGTGTGTTTCGATGCGGGATTTTTGTCCCTGGTCGACATCCAGGACGGGAGGGGTTTTTACGTTGTGGCGGTCCCCAAGATTTCCAAGCGGATGGGCAGACGGTGGATCGGCTGCCCTAGGACTGTCATCATGGCCTATGGGGGTGAGTATGTAAAGAGCGACTCGGTTTGTCTGGAGGAACAGAAGTACGCATGAGCCATAAAAGTGGGCAAGGGAAGAAAATTAGTGTTCACTGACAAAGTGAGGGGGAGACTCTTAGCTGCTCGCAACAAGAGTCATGAAGTTCTACATGAAGCTCTGTACTTGACGGTGGTGGGGACGCAACTGGCTTCGACTTCAAGGACGCTCTTGTGTTTCCTAAGACACCATATAATATCATTTCGCCTGGCGTGTTAGATTACGACTTCGGCTACGCAACGGTATTTCAAAACAATCAAGCAGTGGTGCTACGCTCTCCTCTACACATCGACCCTGCTTTGGTCCTTTGTCGCTCTCGTATGATGTCGAACAAGCTATACAGATTGGACGAAGAGGGCGACGTGCCATTGGATTGCAACGGGTTTCAGCCTTCTATGCGCGACAAAGACAAACCGATGGTTATATTTTCGGTAAATCCCAATGCTACAAAGGCCCCAGTGCCTGCTATGACTTGGCACAGGATGACTGCGCACGGCAACGTCGAAGTCATGGACTTATTGGCAAAGAAGGCAAACAGGACTGTTACCGGAATCAACTGGCGAACGAAGCTACCGACCCAGTGTGCCCCGTGTCTGCAAGCAAAGGCGACAAGGAATGCATACTTCAAAGGGAACCAACAGATTGACAACGAGTTCGAACTTGGCGAGTCATTACATGTTGACTTTAGGGGACCTTGGCCCGTCAAGTCGCTTCAAGGGAACCGCTACCAACTTGGCATCAGTGAAACGAAGGGATCGTTTGGATTCATTGTCTATCAGCCTACAAGAGAGTCAGTGCGATATCAGTCAGTAATAGAGATGTCTGTTGCGTTCTTCGAAACTCAGACAAACAAAAGGGTCAAGCAAATTCGTACTGATGGTGAATTCGTGTCTAACCTGTTCAAGGCGTTCTGCGGGACGAAAGGCATCATACCGAAGACAACGCCACGTAACTAACCTACAGCGAATCCCAAAGCAGAAAGACAATGGCGTACGAATGGGGGTCGTGCTACTGCTTTGCTGCTAGATGCGAAACTGCCTGACTATTTTTGGGAGGAGATGTGTCTGGCAGAGTGGGCAACTAGAATGGTTATGTTGTGAGGTTACACTTCGACGTTCGTTTCCTCTTGATTTCTTACGCCCTATTGGCTGTCTTGCTTTTGTGCGAGTTGAGGATGCAAAGAAAGGGCGACTTATTGCTATCCCAGGGACACTGACGGGGTACAATATATTTCGACGCCTCTATCGCATTTTCATGCCTGTTACGAGGAAGATCGTCGAGGTGCGGAACGTGAAATTTGATGAGTCGACTAGGGGCATAGATGCTAGCGTAAACGAGCGACCTTGGTCGTTCGACGACCCACCGCGACTCCAACCGGTCCAGTCATTGGAAAAAGTTGGCCAAACTTCACGGGAACATCGTGACATTTTGCAGCAAAAAACGGAGCAAGAGGACGAGGAGGTACTCGTTATTAATAAGACGGAAGAAGAACACAATAACGACAGAAGTGTGTACGAGATTGGGGTCAACAGTGACTTCGACGCGTCGCCGGTGGTTTCGTCTGCTCCCCTCGCGACAACAGAACAATCTGCAACGCACGACACGGTACACACAGTACACTTTCACCCTCTCAATCGCTCTCCCCTTGCTCATCCAAAGGCACCTAGAGATATCGATGGGAACGTGGGAGGACAGAACATTATCGATGGGAAAAGGTCTCGCAAGCCTCGCCCTCCTCATCACTCATCGCATTCCGTGAAGCTGGCGTACGAAGACAACGTCTGCAACAACGACAACAACGGCGATGAGGTCAATGTATCTGTTGACGACACAGACGACGACGTGTCTTTCTGTTTGTTTACACATGTGCTTCGGGTACCAGAAAAGCAGAAGAGGCTTGACAGCAACGTTATGGCGGCACGCAAGAAGGAGATTGATGGTTTATACGAGGCTAACTGTGTTCAGTGGGCGACGAGAGAGGATGCTCGACGAGCCAACATTGCTCCGATCCACACTGGCTTTGTGGACGCAATAAAACAGAATTAATCTACCGGTGAGACACCGTACAAATCTAGGCTCGTCCTGTTTGGCAATCGCATGCATGAGTATGAACACTTTAGTCCATACGAAACGACAACGCATGTGGCCCATCATCGGACGCTTCTGCTGCTCTGCGCCATCATGGTTGGACTGTGTATGCTTTTTCTGGTCATCGACTTCAGTCAGGCATACATACATGCTGACATGGTGGACGTTGTGTTGCAATCCCGCCAGACGACTTCAAAAAACAAGACGACCCGTACGCTATCTGGCGTGTACTGAAGGCGTTATATGGGTCCCCGCAAGCTGGTCGGCGATGGCATGACCATATGGCTCGATTTCTACGCAAGCTTGGCTATGCCCGATCTACTGTGGACCCATGTGTGTTCTGTCTTTCAGGCAACGATGAATCCTTCCCACCTGCGTTTATCGACAGTCGTACGTCACTGCCTTGGGTCTTATTGCTTAAGACCGATTTTGCAAACTTGCTGTGCAGTATGAGAATCTCAAACGCAAGTTGGACGAGCACAAGTTCCGCTGCAAGGCTATGGGGGAGGTGAAGGTTTCACCGGACTTCAGTTCAAACGATTCGAATCTGGCTTACTAATTCACCAACGTGCGTATATTCGTGGACTACTGCGCGATCGTGGTTATGCGAATGCCAACCCTGTGCCTACCCCGGCGACCGTGCAGGAGCCCGCCCCAGCTGCTGCTGATTCTCCCCTACGTCAATGGAGTCTTTTCAAGCTCATTGGTGAGCTTATTTGGCCGGCTTCAATGTCTCAGCCCCATCTCGCGTTCGCTGTTAATAGGTTGAGCGTCTTCGGTCACCAGGCACCCGACGTCGCGTACTCTATGGTTGGGCGTGTTTATCGACACTTACGGGAGGAGCGTGGTTTGTTTTTCCCCGCCAACATCGACCCGCGAAGCTTCGAGTTTAATTCGTACTCCGACTCAGATTTTGGCAACTGCCGCTTCACGCGGCGATCGTGTAATGGTGAGATTCATATGTTGACCGGCCCCATTCATCGGAATTCTCGACGGCAAACTACAGTGGCTTTATCGACCATGGACGCTGAAGTTATTGCCCTATCTAACTGCGCGAGGACGGCTATTGCAGTGCTAAGCTTCTTATGTGAGCTCAACGTTCCAATCCCGCGGCCGACGGTGATTCATGAGGATAATCGCGGCTCAATCATCGTGTCTACGAACGGACTGGGTGGCCCGCGTTCCCGTCATCTTGCCATCAAGCATTATTACGTCATGAAGCAAGTGCGTGAAAAACGAGTGATCGTCCGGTGCATACCATCCAGCGACAACTTGGCTGATTTGTTTACGAAGCCTCTGCCGACACCACAATACCGCGCACTTGTGGATCAATTCACAGTCAAGCTCGATGATTATTTGAAGCATGACGACGATTTGATTCCTTCTCATGGACCGGCGATTGAACCTTACCCTCCGGTACGGGCCAAGAAGGGCGCAGTCGCAAGCGAACCCCCAAATCGGGAGGGGGGTAACACCTCAGAAGGAGAGGTTACGAGCGCTATGAAGGAGAGGTTACGAGCGCTATGAAGGAGAGGTTACGAGCGCTATGAAGGAGAGGTTATAAGTGCTACGATGGAGGGGTTGCGAACGTTACGAGCCCAGCTACAACACCGCTTGATGGACCGTTTGTGGAATGAAGCAACTGAACTTGGAGCTCCAGCTAATACTTGAAGTCATTTGCGAAGTTCATTAACATTGCTTTCAAAGCAGAAGGACTTATAGTAGTGAGCTTGCGTGCTATGATCACTTTCGTCTGCTCGCCCGGCGAGGCGGTGAATTTTGTTGATTCTTCGCAAATCTTTGAGGTTGAAGATTTTAATGCTCGACATATTCTATGACACTCAATTTACCCAGGTGATATTGAGTTCACGGGGGTATTGTAGTATGATACTACATCATTACATTATTAATATTCCCTGATGGAACTCTAATATCACTAGTGACCGTTAGGATTAGAATACCTGACACTGCACACCGGATATTTACTGACTAGTGTGAAATGCCAATCTTACCTACATATTGCCAGAATAAGTGGCGTTACTGTGACACTATATTTCTAGACCTTTCTAGATCGGTGTGTAGAATGGTAAAGGGTGAGAATATAACAACTATTCATTTCCGGTTATTTTATTTCACGGATTACGTTTACCAGTCATTACTAAACCTAATCCTCATTATAGAATAACTAGAACATCATCTCTACCGTCGGTCAGTTACTCTTAGTTCTGACAGACTTTTCATTGTCATTAAAGTAGTTTTATTGGACTCGATAAGTTCCTTATGGATTATTCGATCGTGGTAAACCGCTTTACTGAATAAGTCATCATGTTATCTGGTAGTACGTCGGGATCGAAGAGCGCGTGTCTTAACCTGATTGCTACAATTGACCTAATCAGTCTAATCACAATAACTCAAGTCCATTGACCAATGTCAGTCCTAATAATTAAATTCTAGGTCCTCAATTGTGAAAAATATAGGGCCTATTGAATTACATTACCAATTATAATCTAACAAAGAAGTTGGTATAAAGCTGACAGGTTCATTAGAACCTTTCCTTTGTACTCGGTTCTTATGCTCCCTTTCGCTATACGGAATTTCTGTGGGGCTCTCTTGAGATTGATAAATGTAGACCTATATGGGGACTGTGTTTCGCTTGCACCAATATCGTCTACCCACATTATAGTGTTATTGTCAGTTTTGTGACCAGGGTTGCCGTCCATCAACATAATGGAACACTCAGTGTGTTGGTTATCCTGTGTTTGTTCTAGAGTGGTGGTGTCTGTATCCTGTGGGCTCTGAGGCTCATCCCCCTCTGGCGGTGTTACGCCACCTAACACTGCCTCGAGTTCCTCTATCTCTTTCACTGTGTAAGGGAATGACGAGACAATTCCCCATGCAAATGAGTTATCGTGTTTAGTAGCAAGAGTTATGACGCAGTCATGCATAGCACAATACATCTCTGTATAAAACTCGTCATACTCTCCCTCCTGATTCGCAATCAACCCATCTTTCATTGTTCTGTTCTTAAGCCCCTGATTGAGAGCATTGACTAACCTTTGTATCTCTTCAATAGGGGGTAATCCTCCACCACTCAACACCCGTTTACCCTCCTTTACCCAAACGTTACCACTTTCAGCGCTAGGCTTGTTTGGCAAGTGATCTGTGGTCTCTCCTGGCTCTCTTTCTACCGTGACCACAGGAGGTCTAAATAAAGGTGAGGGTGAAGGTGCGTGCAACACACGGTACACAGATTGGTTAGGCAACACAGTGGTAGGTTGCACAGACGTCGTGTGAGTCAAAGTCGACACAGACAAGAGAGATACAGACAATCCAGTTTCTCCCGTGCCTACTACTCCCCCTACTCCTCCCCCTACTCCCCTTACTTATATTCCCCCTACTTCTCCCCCTACTCCCCCTACTCCGCTCTTATCACTCCTACAACAACAACAACAACAACTACTACTACTACTACTACTACACGCATAGGGGGAGTGGTTGTGATGCTGGGTTGAACAGAGGTGACACTTTCTCTCCACAATGTGACATGAGCAAACAAAGTGGCAGGTTCATAGTACATAGCATCATGAGGGGGAAGTAATCATAAGTTCAGCTTTTCCCTGTACGTGGCTAGTATCCCCTCTCTTTTCCTCTCTTGGTCAAGGTGGAGTGAACAGAAGTCGTGGTCTATTAATCTAGCTGCACATTTTCCACCTTTTACTCCCTTTCTTGCCGCCCTCAACCTCCATGGACACCGAACACCTGTGTCTG
Source organism: Paulinella micropora (assembly GCA_019918135.1). Classification (NCBI taxonomy): domain Eukaryota; phylum Cercozoa; class Imbricatea; order Euglyphida; family Paulinellidae; genus Paulinella; species Paulinella micropora. The sequence continues at coordinate 43,313 of WBZZ01002673.1, read as the reverse complement.
GCACTGTTGCCTCACACTGTTTGATATTCGTAACGTGACAACTATCTATACGTACTGGTTTACCATGGAGGTTAAGGGGTGGCCCACCTACTTCACGTAAGGTGACAGGGTTGTACCCTTTCACGAGGATTTTTACGTACCCCACCCTTGTAAGTCTGAGGGCCCAATTCCCTTCCAAAGGTATGAATTGGTTGAGGGGGATTGGGTCGCTAGCCATATCAAGGGTGGTCATAAACTTATTCTCGTGAAGGGGTGGAATAGTGAGGCGAGTGATGTGGAGGCGTTTTGTATAGATGATGCATGTCCTTTCTGTTCTCCCCATGCACACTACCCTCATCACCTCTCCCCTCTCTACTTCCTGCGCCAGGTGGCTTAGATGCGTGAGATAAAAGTGGTATGAGAGTGTTAGTTGAAGGAGGGGGTCGTCTTCCTTCTTTCCTCTGTCTGTCTCTTCTCTCTTTCTCTCCATCATCATAATGGCCATGTGATGTATCCCCAACTCACCATCTACTTCTGATTCTTCATCAGACTTGTTTGTCAATAAGTGGAAATCCACTGAGTCTCATCTAGGAGCACTTTGTGGAAATCCACTGAGTCTCGTCTAGGAGCAATTTGTCTTTTTTATCAATGTAATTGTTAATATTGACCTTTGCCACCTTGCCAATTGATTGGCGTACCAGTAAGATTTGTCCTTCTCCTTCTTCATTTGAGGTTCTGTATTAAACAAACACGTATTTGTTTTTTATGTTCAGTGCTAGAAGAGCATCATACACTATGTTTTCAGTTCTATCTTTTTTCAACCATGACTCTTGAGTTGCTAGCACATCAACTGCACTGTGTAGTATTGTTTCTGTTAGCATTTCCAACAAGATTTCAGGTCTGGTAACATGGACATTATAGGTTCCAAACCTCACTGATGATATGATCTTGTGTGGAGGAGTGATATTTCTATTTTCCTTTCTATCCATATGCTCGAGAGCACTTTTTCAATAGGGTTTTTCTGTATTTATTACTTTTTGTTTGCTGGTGATGCCTTTTGCCTGCGGACCTTTTTTCTTTTGCAAAATGATATTATAGATATTATGTTTATCCACTATTTTTCTCATCGTAATCATGTTATTATTGCTTTTTATTATGCAATAATTGGTAATATGTTTCAATCCTTTACTTTTTGGATTACTCCTTGTTAACGATTAGGTAGGTTCAGCAATGGTATCATGTATTTTTATTAACAATCTCAAATTGAGTATTATTGTTTCTTAATAGAAATATTCGTAATTAGGTCCGGTTTGTTATTAATTTCATGTTTCATTTTAGAATGTGATTCTGTAATAGTGAGTATTCGTTCGAAATACTGAAAATTGCTGATTGTCTAACTAAAGCAGAACATCTATACTGGCAGGTAGGGTTAGGAGTACGCAGAGTCGATAAGTTGTGTAAAGTATCATGTGCTTTGCTTATCAACGCTGGAAATAATTATCAGTAAGGGGTTTGGTAAGCACTCTTGCTTCACGGTAGCTGTTTGCAACCTCCTTAACAAACGTGTTTCTTCCTTGGTTGAAAATAAGATGTGAAATCAGAAAGTGAAGTTGTTTTGTGTTTCTTTCATAAACTCAGCCAGGATAGCTAAATGCACAGGATCGTTACGTTGGTTGTTTGTCACTACCATTCTAATCCACTCGTTGACAAGTTTGACAAGCGCAACATTGCGTTAGTTTTGGTTAAGTTAGTAAAAACGATTTTTGTCACCTTTTAGAAATAATACACTAAAATTCACAGAGGCTGGCCACCAAGGTTTGGAACCTTTCCCCTGCAAAAAGAATGAAATCTTCCTTAATTATCTTGTGCCCAGATGATTTAGCATGGGGAAGAGCATCCAAGCGTTCACGTAATCCTTGTTTTCTTCCTTGAGCCTGGCTATCTCAACATCTTCATAAATAGCGATGTCACTGAGTATGTGTAGTTTGTTTTCCCGACTGCCTTTCTAGTCATTAGTTTTGGCGCTAATGCAATCATCCGACTCAGGGGACGAAAGCATATCTCCCCACGTAGGGTTGCGTTTTACAGACTGCGATAAGATTCTCTGTTTCTTGTGATTAGCTTTCTGATTCAATTTATCAATTTCAGGCGAAGGCGAACGAGCTCTCATAGTAGAGCGATCAGTAGAGGATAGTGAAAAGTTATATTTTTCTTCTAACTTTATAAATTCTGCAGACTCTTTGTATCCACTAAAAGAGGAAGATTTCCTGAACTCTACAGATAATAAGGAGAAAAAACATACGCTTAAGTATGTATCTGCATATCTAGCAGATGATCAGGATCTTGATATCATCCCAGAGATATACAATTAAATTTTGGAAGAGGATGATAATGAGTAGTTTAAACGAATCCCGAACCTAGCAGATAGGATATCTTCCTCTTTTTACTGAAATAAAGAGATTGTAACATCCTGATCTTCATATGATGTTTTTTATAATATGGATTCTCTTACAATTTTTTTTTGGAGATTTCATATTGTGAAACTCAGCCACTACCACTTTAGTCAGCTGAAGTTCCAGGTTGTTTATTGTTTTCTTCAATTCAATTACAACTAACTTGAGGATGAAAGTTACGACAGCCATTCGAATTTGGCTGTACATATTCTTTGTCTTAGATGTGACCTCAATACGAAGTCTAAAATGACATTTGTAGTAGATTTTATCTAAACCTCAGCTAGCGGAGAGCAAGAGAGAATATTTTATTGCACGCGAGTTGCGAAGTGGCAAGTGTCATTACAATTAGTATCGCCTACTACTTGCATATTGATTTTCAGTTCATTTCCGATTTTTGTTGCACAGGACGTTATGTTGTTGTCCACGTTAGCAATCCCACTGCAGTTAAGATTAGTGCAGTGATCTTAATAAAGAGCTTGAACGTTTGTCGGAACTTGATTTTTGCAACGAATTCGAAGCTTTGAGATTGTCAAAAAACTATAACGTAACATTGCATTAAGGTTAGCAATTTTTTTCAAGTCAAATGACATTTCGTCACTCGATGGAGTAGGTTTCGATTGGTCAGCCATGCTGCGTCACTTTTTATTTCAAGTTGTAGTGTAGTTCTAGTAGTTGAATTTTTGATCCTAGGAGGTGAATGTTTGCTGCAAAAAAGCACGCCAAAAACGGTGGGAAAATTGGCATTTTTTATCAAACGGACTGATACGTATTCTGCTGTTTTTGATGTTTAGACAAGTGGGGCCCAGCCAGTGGCAGCCACATAGGAATAAACCGAGTAGAATAAGCCACAAAGTGGCAATCTATGTATTGTATGTATTGTATATGTATTGTATGTATGTATTGTATGTATGTATTAGTATTGTATATTATTGCACGTATGTATTGTATGGATGTATTGTATGTATGTATTGTATGTATTGCATGTAGGAAATTTTGTAGGTATTGTATGTATGTATTGTATGTATTATGTATTGTATGTATGTATTAGTATTGTATTGTAGATATAACTTGTATTGTATAGCACACAATCTGGTCTGCTGCACTGTGGCTACTAAAACAAACTCAAAGAACAAGTCAGCAATACCTCGTAATGAGTTTTAGCACTCTAAGAGGCACGGACAAAAACAAAGTCAACAGGACGGGAAAAGGACAACATGACGGGAGAACCCCGTTCAAGCAATTTCAGAGGGAAATAGTTTGGCATTAGGGGCCAAAAGACTCAAAGGGGCACTCAAGATCCAGAAGAACACATTATGTTAGTTCATGAGAGTAATGTAAGTGCGTTGCATAGCAAAGGAAAGCAAGTCCCCAATTACATGTGGCGGTGGGGAGAGAGAGAGAGCAGGAAAGCAAGCAGCAAGAGAGAGAGAGAGTAAAGAAGGGTTGAGAGAGGAGGAAGAGGAAGCTGAGTTAGACTCAGAATCAGAAACTGTTACAGACAAAGAAAACCTTACCTCTTATTTTACTGAGACAGAAAGGCAGCCTACTTTAGGGGGAGATAGGGTAAGAGTGAGCAAAAGGGAGGAAAAGAGCAGGTGGAGGAGAGAGGGAGAGTGGGAAGTGAGCTTTCACCTACTTATTCCACACCAGCAACGACAACAATCAGGACGAAGAGCAACAAGCAAGTAGAGGAAAAAGAGAAGGAAGACAGAATGATAGTAGCATATGAGGAGAGTTTGGAGAATGAGATGAAAAGACAGAGAGAGGAAGCTTTTTCGTTTGTGTTTGATAAGCTAGTAGGTAAAACAAAGAGGAGTGTGGCAGATTTGGTGAGAGACACCTCACCAGACTTTGGTCAGAACTTGCACATTGTGTGGAAAGACTAACCAAAAGGTTTGGTAAGGTGAGTGAGGAAGATGTGCAAGACAAAATAAATGCGATGAATGCATGGACATTTGATGAGGGGTGTGATTATGCTCCGCACTTTGATGCGTTTGTTGCGTTAGATGAAGAGCTAAAGGCAGTATGCCATAAAACACCCCACAGAACAATGGAAACAATAATCACCAATGCCTTACAAAACCCTAAGTATGCGTCAGAGGGGGTGAGAAAGGATTGGGGAGGATGGATGAGCACGCTGAAGATGAATAAGAAGCAGCATGCATGGTCTTTTGAGGATTGGTGGGAGGAGTTGGAAGAAAAAGCATTGGAAAGAGACAGAAATAAAGAAATGGATGAGCACGCTGAAGATGAATAAGAAGCAGCATGCATGGTCTTTTGAGGATTGGTGGGAGGAGTTGGAAGAAAAAGCATTGGAAAGAGACAGAAATAAAGAAATGGATGAGCACGCTGAAGATGAATAAGAAGCAGCATGCATGGTCTTTTGAGGATTGGTGGTAGGAGTTGGAAGAAAAAGCATTGGAAAGAGACAGAAATAAAGAAAGAGAGAAGAAGATGAAGAAAGAAAAAGCACGCGCAGGGAAAGATGCCAACAAAAGAGAGGAAGGGCAGAGAGGTGTGTGTTTTTGGTTTCAGAGAGAGAGAGAGAGAGTGGATGCAAGTGGGGGGATGAGTGTCGTTTTGCTCACACAGAGGGGTCAGTCACTATGCGTAGTGTGCCTGGGGTGTGCTACATGTTTGAACAGTCAGGCAGCTGTGATAGATCTAACTGTAGGTTTAAATACACCACCACTAACAATAAAGGGGGAGGGAAAGGAGCAGGAACGAGAAAGAAGATGTTGAAGAAAGAGAAATGTTTCAATTGTAACATGGAGGGGCATGTGTTATCAGCATGTGAGAAGGAGTGCAGGATGTGTGGGGGTGAGCACAGACTACGTGAATATGAAAAGATGAAGAAGGCGAGAGAAGAGCCAGGTGAGAAGGAAGAACCAAGAGAGAAGGAGAAGAGAGCAAAAAGGGCACATGGAAAGTTAGGTAGGGTGAGTGAGTCAGACACCTCTGACACAGATGACGAAGTGTTGATGACGCCCAGAAAGGCGGAGAGATGGTTACGATCGCGAGAGAGAGCAGGCATGGTCAAGGAGAGGGCACACATGGGTAAAGTGCAGGTAGTACAAGAGAGATTCATCTATCGTCTATGTGAGGGGCGAGTGTCAGGTGAGCAGCAATGTTTTGTGTGCACTGATGACATGGAGAGTGAGAATGTGTTGTTGCGAGAGGCAGCTTATGGTCTGTTGAGAGGGCAATTTTGCGGGCTGCATACAGATCAGGAAAGAGAGAGAGAGAGAAGGAAGTCTCAGGGATGGGGGAGCAAAACGAAGATAGCCCACTCAAACCGTTAGTTGAGAAGAAAAAGACATAAAAGGCGAAGAGCGCAAGTCGCAGAAATAAGAAAAAGAAAGGGAAGGTAGCGAGCGGGGCGAATAAGTTAAGCTCAGTCAAGGGGAAAAGGTGTTCCGCGAAGGCGGGGAAACAGGCGGGTGAGACCAACGACGATCAAGGTGAAGGGCGCGGCCGTGGGGCGGACAGCGACAGCTACAGCGACCATAGCTCAGGCTTGGGCTCGTAGCGACGATGGATGGAGCGCGCGGCGCCAATGTGGTTCTACGACCCGGGCGGCAGATTCAAGCGGCGTCAAGTAGGCGGCTGGGAGCCGGGAAGCTAAAGGACTCGGGAGGCTACCAGAAGGCAAGGAAGCAAGGGAGCGGGGGAGCCCGCGCGGTGAGCGGCGCTACAACTGGACTTTTTGACTACTGCGTCATCTTACAATAAGGTAAGTTGGTGAACGAGATACAAAGTTAGTATTGTATAGAGTTAGTGCATTTAGTCGATAGGACTGTGACGGCTCCGTTAATTTCTGAACATGGCTACATATATTTACCACCATATCTGCGAGGGTAGTATCATAAGGTAGATCGGGCCGTTATTCCTAAATAGGGGGGAGCAATGGGCAATCAAGTTTATTAATAATAGTATTTAGTCATACCGGCCCACCCCAAGGACAATTACCTATTTTACCTATATCGCTCTAAGTGTAACGGTGAATTCAAGCATGATGGCGGTTAGAGGTGAAGAGCAAGATGAAAGGGCGATCTACCTTGATAGTGGCTCATCGAAACACTTGGTTCCGAACGCGTCAATGTTGCAAGACAAAGCTGACGAGGGCTGGACCTAAGAGGAATAGATGGACCTACGAAGGCAAAGGTAACGGGGAAGATGGAGTTTGTCGGAATGTCGGGGGAAGGAAAGCCTCAACAAGTGAAGATGGAGGAGGCCTATTGCATCGAAACGTTGGATAGGGTGCTCTTCTCGGCAGGGCAGCTACAAAAACAAGGATACGGCATTGTGATGCAAGGCGGCGGTTTCTTCGTTACAAAAAAAGAAATTGACGCGACCCAGTGACAAGATATTGGTCGGCGATTTTGATCAGGATGCCTGTCAGTATAAGTTTAGAACTGTGCAGACACCGGAGGCAAAAGATGAAAGCAAATCGCATCCACTACGCTACCAATCTGCTTTCTGGACGACTACAATGGACCCTGCTGCGACTGTGGATGCTGGGAAGCTACATGACGTGCTTCACTTTGGGGCTACTATGGCGAGACAATTCATGAAAATGAACAACATCACGTTAAGGGGAAAAGGATCTGTCGAGAATCATGCATGTACTTCATGTATGACAACGAAGATGCGAAAGCATTCCAACTACGTGGGGGCGTCCCTGACAGTGTGCGAGAAGGCTGGGGAAGACTGGAGTGGGGATGGAACAGGGAGGATCTTGTTCACCATGTACGGGATACTCCCTACTGCAACGTGTTTGTGGATAATGTTACGGGATTGCTACGCAATTATTGGTGTAAAACACGAGATCAGAATGCAACCTTGGAGCAAGTGAAACAATTGCAGGCGTGGTCTGAGACGCAGACTGGAAATAAGATGAAAAAGTTTCAAACAGATAAAGAATGGATTGCAACAGGCATCAAGGAACATCTGAAAAAGACGGGAGTGGAGCGACATCTGCCTGTGCGAGATGATCCGAACAAGGATGCATATGCTGAGGCGGGAATCAAGGTGGTTTTTAACTTGGCAACTACACTTCTGGTTGCACGATCAGTGCCGGTTTACTTCCTGCCGCTGGCAGTTAACTATGCTACGTTCCTACTAAACATACAAGGAAGGGCAGGGACAAAGCTATCGAGGCACGAGACATTCTATGGAAGACCCCCCCCCCCTCACTACTCCGTGCTGCATCTTTTTGGCTGCCTGTGTGTGATCTACAAAGAAGGAAAAAAGGGGCATGAGAGGACTCCGTCCAACGAATATGGTCTCCCAACCACACCAACAAACCACTCCTTCACTTGCCCCTCTCTTTTCTCTCTCTCTCTCTCTCTCTCTCTCCTTTTTTTTTTTTTTTTTTTTTTTTTTTTCCCCTCTCCCTTCTCATACTACTGTCCAGACATATTCACTGAACTACTAATTTTCACTCACTCCGATCATTCTAGTATATTACTACTGATGCAAACATAAACATTAATATTAATAACATGAATACTTAAGCTACATATTACGCAACATATCTAAACATAAACATTAATATTAATAAGATTAATACCAAGCGACCTAATATTAATACTTTCAATTAATACGCTCGATTTAATAACTAGGTTTCCACCTTAGATAAAGATATGACTTAATAGCTATACTTTTCACGTGAACGATCCTTGAGTCCGATTGTAAAAATTGTTCTCTCAATAAAAACGAAGAAGAAGAGGGGGGAGCCAGGAGTGTTTATGGGCGTCAACGTGGAGCAGTCTGCGTATGTGGTCTGGAGTTTTTACGACAGGAAGATCAAAGTTACGGCAGACATTATGGTGAGGGACTACATAACGCACGGGTGGCCAACACTGTACCCAGGAAGCAGAATGGCAGCGTCATCTCAACATCTGTTTCACAGCACCAACATAGCACGGGAAAAAAGTGGAAAAAAATCCAGGAAAATTTTTTACCGACGACGAGTGGCTTGTGATCCAACGTCTGGCAGACGAAGTCGGCGAGCCGGAGCGGGAAGTGAAAGATACGGAAACCAGTGCGTTGCCGACAGAAGCGACGGACCAGGGTGTCGATGGTGGAGTTGCTGGACTTGTCAGGTTGGTTAAGGGGGAGGATGAGCTGCCCAACGAGTGTCATGTGTCTGTTGCTCAGGGGGGTGCAGGCAGAGCTGAAAACAAGAGGAGCTCTGCTAACCCTGTTGCCCCCAGAGTGGAAAACAAGAGAAATAAGAATGGTGTGCCGGTTTCATGGGATGGGGCAGCTATAACCGCCACCAGCATAGTCTCTCAGCCTCGCAACAGAGAGAGAACGAAGCCGGGTAACTTCAGATCAGGGGCATTTCTGGTGACCATACTGCGTCTGGCAGGTTCAATGAATCTAGGTTTGCGGACATAGACAAACACCTGAAGCTTGGTGCAATAGTGGAGAGACACATCTCTGAAAAGCCTCCGGGGGAGCCTCTTGTGCCGACGAGATTTTTTGACTTTGAGAAAAGAGAGACAGCTGATGGTCCAATGGTGGAAAGAAAGTCAAGAATAGCTGGCATAGGGTTCTTGCAACCGTCATGGCAGTATGACAAGGTTGATCTGCCAACATGCAGAGTAGAAATGGTCTGACTGACGTGTGCTCTGGCAGTCTTGCAGGACATGGACATTTTCAGTATCGATGAGGAGAGTGCTTTTCCGAACGTCAAGCTCCGTATCCCGGTATGGTTGCGTCCTCGCGCCTCCTAATACGGTGTGGGAGGCAGTAGGGGGCGTAAACGGTCTTAAGCCATCTGGTCATGTTTATTGGAACGACAGGGTGGTCCCGACGCAGAAGAAGCTGGGCTTCCAGCAGAGCATAGTGGAGCCGGTGGTGTTTGCGAGGGTCGATGAGGAGACTGACAAGACAGAGGTGCTCACGTATCACGTGGATGACAGCATTCACGCTGCGGCTTCAAAGGGCAGCAGGGAAAATTATGTAAAAGAGCTTAACAGTGAGTGGGGGAATGTCAAAGACCTTGGGCTGGTGAAAGAGTTTCTTTCAATTGAGTTCGAGTGTAAGAGGGTCAATGGAGTGTACTCAATCACTCTATTTCAGAGGCAGTATATCGACACGCTGCTGCAGCGATTCAAGAGGAACGATGGACGCCAGTGGATGCCAGCTAAGACGCCTTGGCTGCCGGAAGGGTCGAAGATGGTGCCGGCTTTGGTTGAGTATGACCCGCAAGAGATTGTGGGGAGCTTTATTTATCTAAAGGCAAGCGTACCAGAAGCGGTGGCGGCGATTGCGTCGATTGCTGAGCATCAGGCTAGCAGAGAAAAGTTCGACTACTGCGGAGCGGAGCAGCTGTTGCGTTACTTTGTGTACGTGAGGAACAGGGGCGTCAGGTTTGCATCGAATGGTAATAGAAGGTTGGAGGCGGAATCTGACTCGTCGCTCGGGAATGGTGAAAAGACGTACTCGAAGACGGGTGGGGTAGCCTACGGTGTTTTTGGCTGGAGGCCCGGTGTCGGTTAGGTCGACAACCCAGAAGCATTTAGCAACGGGAACGCAAGAGAGCGAAACATATGCGGCGTCTGAAGTCTTGCATGACTTGGAAGCAATGAGAAATGTGTTGCGGTCTTTGCCATGGTCGGAAGGTAACCCACTCAAGAAGGAGCTCGATGAGGTGCCGATACTCAGGGTGGACAACCAAGCGACAGTCAGCACGGCGCCCAACTCGGTGTTTGCAAAGCGGCTCAGGCACATTGCGCTCAGGCATTATCATCTCATTGAGGCGATACGGAAGGGGGAGGTGATGGTCAAGTGGGTGCCATCCGAGGAGAACAGGGCTGACATACTGTCAAAGAAGATCACCAGCCCTTCAGTATTCAAGCGTGGAGCTGATCGGTTAACAGGACACTCTGTTTGACTCTTGCTACATGAGTATGAGACAGAGAAGACAGTAGTATTGCAATTAGATTGTATTGTGACGTCCTAATGAATTAGGGGGAGCTTTATACCAACTTCTTTGTTAGATTAGAATTGGTAATGTAATTCAATAGCCCTCTATTTTTCACAATTGAGGACCTAGAATTTAATTATTTGGTCAATGGACTTGAGTTATTATGATTAGACTGATTAGGTCAATTGTAGCAATCAGGTCAAGACACGCGCTCTTAGTTCGCGCCTGTTTTGTACCTCAATCTGTGTTTAGTAAAGTATTTCAGATTTGCCAAACCAAGCAAGTCACAAAGTGCTCCGGTCTTCAATACCGTTCCAGTAAAGTATTAATATAAAGGTCAGGGGCTCATGGGAGGAAGTAAGTGTCCTCGATGCACACACCACTTACAATCCACACCCAAAGTACGGGTTAGTTGCCACCTCGGCATGGGTACGTAAGGGTTTTGCCGTCGTACATCAGAACAATCAAGTTATAGAGCTCAAAAAGCCCATTCTCACAGGGAAGATCAGATTGTGGCTAGAGGGAGAGCACTCCCGAACCTCTTAACGGTGTTCGATTCCCCAGGCACTCCACCACTCAATCCCAATGAATGGTACGAGCCCACAGACTGCCCTACCACTATGTTTCAAACGAGCGAGACTCCCGGGCCCGACGATGATGACACGTCGGATTCGGGGGACAAGCTTGACGCCAATTCTCTTATCTCTGTCATATGACCAACCTACCTACTTATCATAACATATACTGTTTGTTGTCTCCATGCATCTGTGGTTGGCGGTGATGTACCTAGTAATACATACCTTACTCTACTGAGATAGATTCTGAGAGAGGTGAGAGAGCTGAGGGAAAAGAGGATAAAGCATCGGACAGTAAGGTTTTATGTCCTGTCGTTCGTCCTCACTATCACGAAAACATACATGCGATTGTGTTTCATCGTATGTGTAAGCGCAGAAGGGTAAAAGCCATGGAGCGAATGGCTAACTATATAGGAGTAAAGATAGTGGGGAAGGAGTGGAGGGAACGCATAATGAGGTGTGAGTGGTGTCTAAGGAATGAAATAAAGAAAATACCTCATTTCAGAGACAATCACCACGTGGTAGAACGCCACCCTGGGGTTCACATATCAATGGACACCCAGGGTTGGTGGAACACCACATCGTGGTACGGAAAGAAGTATAAGTTCACTGTCAAATGTCTCGCGTCCGGATTTGAGTTAGATTATTACCTGAGGCACAATAACGAGTTTTTCACGTGCTTCCTTAAGGCCGTTGCCTTCTTTGAACGGCATACAGGAAGGAAAGTGAAATTCCTTACTTGTGACCAGGAATACGGAAAGTACAAGGAGTTTCAGACCTGGATTGATGCAAATCAACCGGTCCTCCTAGAGGCTCCGAAAGGGGAGAAACAGGCGGTCGCTAAAATAGAACGAGCACATCAAACGTATGGCGGACCCGCAAGGGCAGTTCTCAGCGATAGATGCATGTACAAGGTGCCCCGTGTTGCCCAGGCCTTCCTAGTTGGTCAGGATGCCAGTCACAACCAAGCGTTCAATTTGTCTGGGCGCTGCCCGTCCAGTTGCGCAGTCACCAAACACAATTGGCGAGAGTCCCCTTCTGGGGACATTTTTTACGTTGTAAATAGATATTACTAATACTAATCAATCATGGTCACCAGAATGAGTATGGTGTGTGTGTATGGTGTGTTTATTAATATAGTTATCGATTGATGTACTTGGTGTGTGTGTGTCCCCGGGGGGGGGGGGGTGTTGTTCCTAGGCTTTATTAGCTGCAGCCACCAAAATTTCAATAAAGTATGAGAAAGCTCACGAAGCGCAGGAAGAAAAAATGGTGCGTTGCGCTGTGTGTTTCGATGCGGGATTTTTGTCCCTGGTCGACATCCAGGACGGGAGGGGTTTTTACGTTGTGGCGGTCCCCAAGATTTCCAAGCGGATGGGCAGACGGTGGATCGGCTGCCCTAGGACTGTCATCATGGCCTATGGGGGTGAGTATGTAAAGAGCGACTCGGTTTGTCTGGAGGAACAGAAGTACGCATGAGCCATAAAAGTGGGCAAGGGAAGAAAATTAGTGTTCACTGACAAAGTGAGGGGGAGACTCTTAGCTGCTCGCAACAAGAGTCATGAAGTTCTACATGAAGCTCTGTACTTGACGGTGGTGGGGACGCAACTGGCTTCGACTTCAAGGACGCTCTTGTGTTTCCTAAGACACCATATAATATCATTTCGCCTGGCGTGTTAGATTACGACTTCGGCTACGCAACGGTATTTCAAAACAATCAAGCAGTGGTGCTACGCTCTCCTCTACACATCGACCCTGCTTTGGTCCTTTGTCGCTCTCGTATGATGTCGAACAAGCTATACAGATTGGACGAAGAGGGCGACGTGCCATTGGATTGCAACGGGTTTCAGCCTTCTATGCGCGACAAAGACAAACCGATGGTTATATTTTCGGTAAATCCCAATGCTACAAAGGCCCCAGTGCCTGCTATGACTTGGCACAGGATGACTGCGCACGGCAACGTCGAAGTCATGGACTTATTGGCAAAGAAGGCAAACAGGACTGTTACCGGAATCAACTGGCGAACGAAGCTACCGACCCAGTGTGCCCCGTGTCTGCAAGCAAAGGCGACAAGGAATGCATACTTCAAAGGGAACCAACAGATTGACAACGAGTTCGAACTTGGCGAGTCATTACATGTTGACTTTAGGGGACCTTGGCCCGTCAAGTCGCTTCAAGGGAACCGCTACCAACTTGGCATCAGTGAAACGAAGGGATCGTTTGGATTCATTGTCTATCAGCCTACAAGAGAGTCAGTGCGATATCAGTCAGTAATAGAGATGTCTGTTGCGTTCTTCGAAACTCAGACAAACAAAAGGGTCAAGCAAATTCGTACTGATGGTGAATTCGTGTCTAACCTGTTCAAGGCGTTCTGCGGGACGAAAGGCATCATACCGAAGACAACGCCACGTAACTAACCTACAGCGAATCCCAAAGCAGAAAGACAATGGCGTACGAATGGGGGTCGTGCTACTGCTTTGCTGCTAGATGCGAAACTGCCTGACTATTTTTGGGAGGAGATGTGTCTGGCAGAGTGGGCAACTAGAATGGTTATGTTGTGAGGTTACACTTCGACGTTCGTTTCCTCTTGATTTCTTACGCCCTATTGGCTGTCTTGCTTTTGTGCGAGTTGAGGATGCAAAGAAAGGGCGACTTATTGCTATCCCAGGGACACTGACGGGGTACAATATATTTCGACGCCTCTATCGCATTTTCATGCCTGTTACGAGGAAGATCGTCGAGGTGCGGAACGTGAAATTTGATGAGTCGACTAGGGGCATAGATGCTAGCGTAAACGAGCGACCTTGGTCGTTCGACGACCCACCGCGACTCCAACCGGTCCAGTCATTGGAAAAAGTTGGCCAAACTTCACGGGAACATCGTGACATTTTGCAGCAAAAAACGGAGCAAGAGGACGAGGAGGTACTCGTTATTAATAAGACGGAAGAAGAACACAATAACGACAGAAGTGTGTACGAGATTGGGGTCAACAGTGACTTCGACGCGTCGCCGGTGGTTTCGTCTGCTCCCCTCGCGACAACAGAACAATCTGCAACGCACGACACGGTACACACAGTACACTTTCACCCTCTCAATCGCTCTCCCCTTGCTCATCCAAAGGCACCTAGAGATATCGATGGGAACGTGGGAGGACAGAACATTATCGATGGGAAAAGGTCTCGCAAGCCTCGCCCTCCTCATCACTCATCGCATTCCGTGAAGCTGGCGTACGAAGACAACGTCTGCAACAACGACAACAACGGCGATGAGGTCAATGTATCTGTTGACGACACAGACGACGACGTGTCTTTCTGTTTGTTTACACATGTGCTTCGGGTACCAGAAAAGCAGAAGAGGCTTGACAGCAACGTTATGGCGGCACGCAAGAAGGAGATTGATGGTTTATACGAGGCTAACTGTGTTCAGTGGGCGACGAGAGAGGATGCTCGACGAGCCAACATTGCTCCGATCCACACTGGCTTTGTGGACGCAATAAAACAGAATTAATCTACCGGTGAGACACCGTACAAATCTAGGCTCGTCCTGTTTGGCAATCGCATGCATGAGTATGAACACTTTAGTCCATACGAAACGACAACGCATGTGGCCCATCATCGGACGCTTCTGCTGCTCTGCGCCATCATGGTTGGACTGTGTATGCTTTTTCTGGTCATCGACTTCAGTCAGGCATACATACATGCTGACATGGTGGACGTTGTGTTGCAATCCCGCCAGACGACTTCAAAAAACAAGACGACCCGTACGCTATCTGGCGTGTACTGAAGGCGTTATATGGGTCCCCGCAAGCTGGTCGGCGATGGCATGACCATATGGCTCGATTTCTACGCAAGCTTGGCTATGCCCGATCTACTGTGGACCCATGTGTGTTCTGTCTTTCAGGCAACGATGAATCCTTCCCACCTGCGTTTATCGACAGTCGTACGTCACTGCCTTGGGTCTTATTGCTTAAGACCGATTTTGCAAACTTGCTGTGCAGTATGAGAATCTCAAACGCAAGTTGGACGAGCACAAGTTCCGCTGCAAGGCTATGGGGGAGGTGAAGGTTTCACCGGACTTCAGTTCAAACGATTCGAATCTGGCTTACTAATTCACCAACGTGCGTATATTCGTGGACTACTGCGCGATCGTGGTTATGCGAATGCCAACCCTGTGCCTACCCCGGCGACCGTGCAGGAGCCCGCCCCAGCTGCTGCTGATTCTCCCCTACGTCAATGGAGTCTTTTCAAGCTCATTGGTGAGCTTATTTGGCCGGCTTCAATGTCTCAGCCCCATCTCGCGTTCGCTGTTAATAGGTTGAGCGTCTTCGGTCACCAGGCACCCGACGTCGCGTACTCTATGGTTGGGCGTGTTTATCGACACTTACGGGAGGAGCGTGGTTTGTTTTTCCCCGCCAACATCGACCCGCGAAGCTTCGAGTTTAATTCGTACTCCGACTCAGATTTTGGCAACTGCCGCTTCACGCGGCGATCGTGTAATGGTGAGATTCATATGTTGACCGGCCCCATTCATCGGAATTCTCGACGGCAAACTACAGTGGCTTTATCGACCATGGACGCTGAAGTTATTGCCCTATCTAACTGCGCGAGGACGGCTATTGCAGTGCTAAGCTTCTTATGTGAGCTCAACGTTCCAATCCCGCGGCCGACGGTGATTCATGAGGATAATCGCGGCTCAATCATCGTGTCTACGAACGGACTGGGTGGCCCGCGTTCCCGTCATCTTGCCATCAAGCATTATTACGTCATGAAGCAAGTGCGTGAAAAACGAGTGATCGTCCGGTGCATACCATCCAGCGACAACTTGGCTGATTTGTTTACGAAGCCTCTGCCGACACCACAATACCGCGCACTTGTGGATCAATTCACAGTCAAGCTCGATGATTATTTGAAGCATGACGACGATTTGATTCCTTCTCATGGACCGGCGATTGAACCTTACCCTCCGGTACGGGCCAAGAAGGGCGCAGTCGCAAGCGAACCCCCAAATCGGGAGGGGGGTAACACCTCAGAAGGAGAGGTTACGAGCGCTATGAAGGAGAGGTTACGAGCGCTATGAAGGAGAGGTTACGAGCGCTATGAAGGAGAGGTTATAAGTGCTACGATGGAGGGGTTGCGAACGTTACGAGCCCAGCTACAACACCGCTTGATGGACCGTTTGTGGAATGAAGCAACTGAACTTGGAGCTCCAGCTAATACTTGAAGTCATTTGCGAAGTTCATTAACATTGCTTTCAAAGCAGAAGGACTTATAGTAGTGAGCTTGCGTGCTATGATCACTTTCGTCTGCTCGCCCGGCGAGGCGGTGAATTTTGTTGATTCTTCGCAAATCTTTGAGGTTGAAGATTTTAATGCTCGACATATTCTATGACACTCAATTTACCCAGGTGATATTGAGTTCACGGGGGGTATTGTAGTATGATACTACATCATTACATTATTAATATTCCCTGATGGAACTCTAATATCACTAGTGACCGTTAGGATTAGAATACCTGACACTGCACACCGGATATTTACTGACTAGTGTGAAATGCCAATCTTACCTACATATTGCCAGAATAAGTGGCGTTACTGTGACACTATATTTCTAGACCTTTCTAGATCGGTGTGTAGAATGGTAAAGGGTGAGAATATAACAACTATTCATTTCCGGTTATTTTATTTCACGGATTACGTTTACCAGTCATTACTAAACCTAATCCTCATTATAGAATAACTAGAACATCATCTCTACCGTCGGTCAGTTACTCTTAGTTCTGACAGACTTTTCATTGTCATTAAAGTAGTTTTATTGGACTCGATAAGTTCCTTATGGATTATTCGATCGTGGTAAACCGCTTTACTGAATAAGTCATCATGTTATCTGGTAGTACGTCGGGATCGAAGAGCGCGTGTCTTAACCTGATTGCTACAATTGACCTAATCAGTCTAATCACAATAACTCAAGTCCATTGACCAATGTCAGTCCTAATAATTAAATTCTAGGTCCTCAATTGTGAAAAATATAGGGCCTATTGAATTACATTACCAATTATAATCTAACAAAGAAGTTGGTATAAAGCTGACAGGTTCATTAGAACCTTTCCTTTGTACTCGGTTCTTATGCTCCCTTTCGCTATACGGAATTTCTGTGGGGCTCTCTTGAGATTGATAAATGTAGACCTATATGGGGACTGTGTTTCGCTTGCACCAATATCGTCTACCCACATTATAGTGTTATTGTCAGTTTTGTGACCAGGGTTGCCGTCCATCAACATAATGGAACACTCAGTGTGTTGGTTATCCTGTGTTTGTTCTAGAGTGGTGGTGTCTGTATCCTGTGGGCTCTGAGGCTCATCCCCCTCTGGCGGTGTTACGCCACCTAACACTGCCTCGAGTTCCTCTATCTCTTTCACTGTGTAAGGGAATGACGAGACAATTCCCCATGCAAATGAGTTATCGTGTTTAGTAGCAAGAGTTATGACGCAGTCATGCATAGCACAATACATCTCTGTATAAAACTCGTCATACTCTCCCTCCTGATTCGCAATCAACCCATCTTTCATTGTTCTGTTCTTAAGCCCCTGATTGAGAGCATTGACTAACCTTTGTATCTCTTCAATAGGGGGTAATCCTCCACCACTCAACACCCGTTTACCCTCCTTTACCCAAACGTTACCACTTTCAGCGCTAGGCTTGTTTGGCAAGTGATCTGTGGTCTCTCCTGGCTCTCTTTCTACCGTGACCACAGGAGGTCTAAATAAAGGTGAGGGTGAAGGTGCGTGCAACACACGGTACACAGATTGGTTAGGCAACACAGTGGTAGGTTGCACAGACGTCGTGTGAGTCAAAGTCGACACAGACAAGAGAGATACAGACAATCCAGTTTCTCCCGTGCCTACTACTCCCCCTACTCCTCCCCCTACTCCCCTTACTTATATTCCCCCTACTTCTCCCCCTACTCCCCCTACTCCGCTCTTATCACTCCTACAACAACAACAACAACAACTACTACTACTACTACTACTACACGCATAGGGGGAGTGGTTGTGATGCTGGGTTGAACAGAGGTGACACTTTCTCTCCACAATGTGACATGAGCAAACAAAGTGGCAGGTTCATAGTACATAGCATCATGAGGGGGAAGTAATCATAAGTTCAGCTTTTCCCTGTACGTGGCTAGTATCCCCTCTCTTTTCCTCTCTTGGTCAAGGTGGAGTGAACAGAAGTCGTGGTCTATTAATCTAGCTGCACATTTTCCACCTTTTACTCCCTTTCTTGCCGCCCTCAACCTCCATGGACACCGAACACCTGTGTCTGGCACTGTTGCCTCACACTGTTTGATATTCGTAACGTGACAACTATCTATACGTACTGGTTTACCATGGAGGTTAAGGGGTGGCCCACCTACTTCACGTAAGGTGACAGGGTTGTACCCTTTCACGAGGATTTTTACGTACCCCACCCTTGTAAGTCTGAGGGCCCAATTCCCTTCCAAAGGTATGAATTGGTTGAGGGGGATTGGGTCGCTAGCCATATCAAGGGTGGTCATAAACTTATTCTCGTGAAGGGGTGGAATAGTGAGGCGAGTGATGTGGAGGCGTTTTGTATAGATGATGCATGTCCTTTCTGTTCTCCCCATGCACACTACCCTCATCACCTCTCCCCTCTCTACTTCCTGCGCCAGGTGGCTTAGATGCGTGAGATAAAAGTGGTATGAGAGTGTTAGTTGAAGGGAGGGGGTCGTCTTCCTTCTTTCCTCTGTCTGTCTCTTCTCTCTTTCTCTCCATCATCATAATGGCCATGTGATGTATCCCCAACTCACCATCTACTTCTGATTCTTCATCAGACTTGTTTGTCAATAAGTGGAAATCCACTGAGTCTCATCTAGGAGCACTTTGTGGAAATCCACTGAGTCTCGTCTAGGAGCAATTTGTCTTTTTTATCAATGTAATTGTTAATATTGACCTTTGCCACCTTGCCAATTGATTGGCGTACCAGTAAGATTTGTCCTTCTCCTTCTTCATTTGAGGTTCTGTATTAAACAAACACGTATTTGTTTTTTATGTTCAGTGCTAGAAGAGCATCATACACTATGTTTTCAGTTCTATCTTTTTTCAACCATGACTCTTGAGTTGCTAGCACATCAACTGCACTGTGTAGTATTGTTTCTGTTAGCATTTCCAACAAGATTTCAGGTCTGGTAACATGGACATTATAGGTTCCAAACCTCACTGATGATATGATCTTGTGTGGAGGAGTGATATTTCTATTTTCCTTTCTATCCATATGCTCGAGAGCACTTTTTCAATAGGGTTTTTCTGTATTTATTACTTTTTGTTTGCTGGTGATGCCTTTTGCCTGCGGACCTTTTTTCTTTTGCAAAATGATATTATAGATATTATGTTTATCCACTATTTTTCTCATCGTAATCATGTTATTATTGCTTTTTATTATGCAATAATTGGTAATATGTTTCAATCCTTTACTTTTTGGATTACTCCTTGTTAACGATTAGGTAGGTTCAGCAATGGTATCATGTATTTTTATTAACAATCTCAAATTGAGTATTATTGTTTCTTAATAGAAATATTCGTAATTAGGTCCGGTTTGTTATTAATTTCATGTTTCATTTTAGAATGTGATTCTGTAATAGTGAGTATTCGTTCGAAATACTGAAAATTGCTGATTGTCTAACTAAAGCAGAACATCTATACTGGCAGGTAGGGTTAGGAGTACGCAGAGTCGATAAGTTGTGTAAAGTATCATGTGCTTTGCTTATCAACGCTGGAAATAATTATCAGTAAGGGGTTTGGTAAGCACTCTTGCTTCACGGTAGCTGTTTGCAACCTCCTTAACAAACGTGTTTCTTCCTTGGTTGAAAATAAGATGTGAAATCAGAAAGTGAAGTTGTTTTGTGTTTCTTTCATAAACTCAGCCAGGATAGCTAAATGCACAGGATCGTTACGTTGGTTGTTTGTCACTACCATTCTAATCCACTCGTTGACAAGTTTGACAAGCGCAACATTGCGTTAGTTTTGGTTAAGTTAGTAAAAACGATTTTTGTCACCTTTTAGAAATAATACACTAAAATTCACAGAGGCTGGCCACCAAGGTTTGGAACCTTTCCCCTGCAAAAAGAATGAAATCTTCCTTAATTATCTTGTGCCCAGATGATTTAGCATGGGGAAGAGCATCCAAGCGTTCACGTAATCCTTGTTTTCTTCCTTGAGCCTGGCTATCTCAACATCTTCATAAATAGCGATGTCACTGAGTATGTGTAGTTTGTTTTCCCGACTGCCTTTCTAGTCATTAGTTTTGGCGCTAATGCAATCATCCGACTCAGGGGACGAAAGCATATCTCCCCACGTAGGGTTGCGTTTTACAGACTGCGATAAGATTCTCTGTTTCTTGTGATTAGCTTTCTGATTCAATTTATCAATTTCAGGCGAAGGCGAACGAGCTCTCATAGTAGAGCGATCAGTAGAGGATAGTGAAAAGTTATATTTTTCTTCTAACTTTATAAATTCTGCAGACTCTTTGTATCCACTAAAAGAGGAAGATTTCCTGAACTCTACAGATAATAAGGAGAAAAAACATACGCTTAAGTATGTATCTGCATATCTAGCAGATGATCAGGATCTTGATATCATCCCAGAGATATACAATTAAATTTTGGAAGAGGATGATAATGAGTAGTTTAAACGAATCCCGAACCTAGCAGATAGGATATCTTCCTCTTTTTACTGAAATAAAGAGATTGTAACATCCTGATCTTCATATGATGTTTTTTATAATATGGATTCTCTTACAATTTTTTTTTGGAGATTTCATATTGTGAAACTCAGCCACTACCACTTTAGTCAGCTGAAGTTCCAGGTTGTTTATTGTTTTCTTCAATTCAATTACAACTAACTTGAGGATGAAAGTTACGACAGCCATTCGAATTTGGCTGTACATATTCTTTGTCTTAGATGTGACCTCAATACGAAGTCTAAAATGACATTTGTAGTAGATTTTATCTAAACCTCAGCTAGCGGAGAGCAAGAGAGAATATTTTATTGCACGCGAGTTGCGAAGTGGCAAGTGTCATTACAATTAGTATCGCCTACTACTTGCATATTGATTTTCAGTTCATTTCCGATTTTTGTTGCACAGGACGTTATGTTGTTGTCCACGTTAGCAATCCCACTGCAGTTAAGATTAGTGCAGTGATCTTAATAAAGAGCTTGAACGTTTGTCGGAACTTGATTTTTGCAACGAATTCGAAGCTTTGAGATTGTCAAAAAACTATAACGTAACATTGCATTAAGGTTAGCAATTTTTTTTCAAGTCAAATGACATTTCGTCACTCGATGGAGTAGGTTTCGATTGGTCAGCCATGCTGCGTCACTTTTTATTTCAAGTTGTAGTGTAGTTCTAGTAGTTGAATTTTTGATCCTAGGAGGTGAATGTTTGCTGCAAAAAAGCACGCCAAAAACGGTGGGAAAATTGGCATTTTTTATCAAACGGACTGATACGTATTCTGCTGTTTTTGATGTTTAGACAAGTGGGGCCCAGCCAGTGGCAGCCACATAGGAATAAACCGAGTAGAATAAGCCACAAAGTGGCAATCTATGTATTGTATGTATTGTATATGTATTGTATGTATGTATTGTATGTATGTATTAGTATTGTATATTATTGCACGTATGTATTGTATGGATGTATTGTATGTATGTATTGTATGTATTGCATGTAGGAAATTTTGTAGGTATTGTATGTATGTATTGTATGTATTATGTATTGTATGTATGTATTAGTATTGTATTGTAGATATAACTTGTATTGTATAGCACACAATCTGGTCTGCTGCACTGTGGCTACTAAAACAAACTCAAAGAACAAGTCAGCAATACCTCGTAATGAGTTTTAGCACTCTAAGAGGCACGGACAAAAACAAAGTCAACAGGACGGGAAAAGGACAACATGACGGGAGAACCCCGTTCAAGCAATTTCAGAGGGAAATAGTTTGGCATTAGGGGCCAAAAGACTCAAAGGGGCACTCAAGATCCCAGAAGAACACATTATGTTAGTTCATGAGAGTAATGTAAGTGCGTTGCATAGCAAAGGAAAGCAAGTCCCCAATTACATGTGGCGGTGGGGAGAGAGAGAGAGCAGGAAAGCAAGCAGCAAGAGAGAGAGAGAGTAAAGAAGGGTTGAGAGAGGAGGAAGAGGAAGCTGAGTTAGACTCAGAATCAGAAACTGTTACAGACAAAGAAAACCTTACCTCTTATTTTACTGAGACAGAAAGGCAGCCTACTTTAGGGGGAGATAGGGTAAGAGTGAGCAAAAGGGAGGAAAAGAGCAGGTGGAGGAGAGAGGGAGAGTGGGAAGTGAGCTTTCACCTACTTATTCCACACCAGCAACGACAACAATCAGGACGAAGAGCAACAAGCAAGTAGAGGAAAAAGAGAAGGAAGACAGAATGATAGTAGCATATGAGGAGAGTTTGGAGAATGAGATGAAAAGACAGAGAGAGGAAGCTTTTTCGTTTGTGTTTGATAAGCTAGTAGGTAAAACAAAGAGGAGTGTGGCAGATTTGGTGAGAGACACCTCACCAGACTTTGGTCAGAACTTGCACATTGTGTGGGAAAGACTAACCAAAAGGTTTGGTAAGGTGAGTGAGGAAGATGTGCAAGACAAAATAAATGCGATGAATGCATGGACATTTGATGAGGGGTGTGATTATGCTCCGCACTTTGATGCGTTTGTTGCGTTAGATGAAGAGCTAAAGGCAGTATGCCATAAAACACCCCACAGAACAATGGAAACAATAATCACCAATGCCTTACAAAACCCTAAGTATGCGTCAGAGGGGGTGAGAAAGGATTGGGGAGGATGGATGAGCACGCTGAAGATGAATAAGAAGCAGCATGCATGGTCTTTTGAGGATTGGTGGGAGGAGTTGGAAGAAAAAGCATTGGAAAGAGACAGAAATAAAGAAATGGATGAGCACGCTGAAGATGAATAAGAAGCAGCATGCATGGTCTTTTGAGGATTGGTGGTAGGAGTTGGAAGAAAAAGCATTGGAAAGAGACAGAAATAAAGAAAGAGAGAAGAAGATGAAGAAAGAAAAAGCACGCGCAGGGAAAGATGCCAACAAAAGAGAGGAAGGGCAGAGAGGTGTGTGTTTTTGGTTTCAGAGAGAGAGAGAGAGAGTGGATGCAAGTGGGGGGATGAGTGTCGTTTTGCTCACACAGAGGGGTCAGTCACTATGCGTAGTGTGCCTGGGGTGTGCTACATGTTTGAACAGTCAGGCAGCTGTGATAGATCTAACTGTAGGTTTAAATACACCACCACTAACAATAAAGGGGGAGGGAAAGGAGCAGGAACGAGAAAGAAGATGTTGAAGAAAGAGAAATGTTTCAATTGTAACATGGAGGGGCATGTGTTATCAGCATGTGAGAAGGAGTGCAGGATGTGTGGGGGTGAGCACAGACTACGTGAATATGAAAAGATGAAGAAGGCGAGAGAAGAGCCAGGTGAGAAGGAAGAACCAAGAGAGAAGGAGAAGAGAGCAAAAAGGGCACATGGAAAGTTAGGTAGGGTGAGTGAGTCAGACACCTCTGACACAGATGACGAAGTGTTGATGACGCCCAGAAAGGCGGAGAGATGGTTACGATCGCGAGAGAGAGCAGGCATGGTCAAGGAGAGGGCACACATGGGTAAAGTGCAGGTAGTACAAGAGAGATTCATCTATCGTCTATGTGAGGGGCGAGTGTCAGGTGAGCAGCAATGTTTTGTGTGCACTGATGACATGGAGAGTGAGAATGTGTTGTTGCGAGAGGCAGCTTATGGTCTGTTGAGAGGGCAATTTTGCGGGCTGCATACAGATCAGGAAAGAGAGAGAGAGAGAAGGAAGTCTCAGGGATGGGGGAGCAAAACGAAGATAGCCCACTCAAACCGTTAGTTGAGAAGAAAAAGACATAAAAGGCGAAGAGCGCAAGTCGCAGAAATAAGAAAAAGAAAGGGAAGGTAGCGAGCGGGGCGAATAAGTTAAGCTCAGTCAAGGGGAAAAGGTGTTCCGCGAAGGCGGGGAAACAGGCGGGTGAGACCAACGACGATCAAGGTGAAGGGCGCGGCCGTGGGGCGGACAGCGACAGCTACAGCGACCATAGCTCAGGCTTGGGCTCGTAGCGACGATGGATGGAGCGCGCGGCGCCAATGTGGTTCTACGACCCGGGCGGCAGATTCAAGCGGCGTCAAGTAGGCGGCTGGGAGCCGGGAAGCTAAAGGACTCGGGAGGCTACCAGAAGGCAAGGAAGCAAGGGAGCGGGGGAGCCCGCGCGGTGAGCGGCGCTACAACTGGACTTTTTGACTACTGCGTCATCTTACAATAAGGTAAGTTGGTGAACGAGATACAAAGTTAGTATTGTATAGAGTTAGTGCATTTAGTCGATAGGACTGTGACGGCTCCGTTAATTTCTGAACATGGCTACATATATTTACCACCATATCTGCGAGGGTAGTATCATAAGGTAGATCGGGCCGTTATTCCTAAATAGGGGGGAGCAATGGGCAATCAAGTTTATTAATAATAGTATTTAGTCATACCGGCCCACCCCAAGGACAATTACCTATTTTACCTATATCGCTCCAAGTGTAACGGTGAATTCAAAAGTGGGGTTGTGGCACTTAGTGACGTGTCAGAAATTATTCAAATCTCCAAGTAAAGTTAAATACAAACCATCTCAGTCGTCTAGTGATATGACGTCACTAACGCATCCAAGAGGGGAAGTATTGCTGAGCGTGAGGGAGGAATCTATTGTCGATATTCAAATTAGCACACAAAAATAGATATACGTATATAAAAAGTTTGACTTGTATTAAAAGTTTAACCTATATAAAAAGTTTGACATAATATTATATAAAAAGTTTGACCTATTAATATACAAAAAAGTTTGACCCATATAAAAAGTTTGACGTCAAACTTTTTATTTTATATGTCAAACTTTTCTATCTACATCAAACTTTTCTATATACTTCAAACTATTTGAGAGTTATATAAATATAATTTTATTATTATTATTATTATTATTATTATTATTATTATTGTGGACACCGTGATAGCCCAGTGGTCAAGTTCTACCATCTGGGCCCTGTCGCCAGTTCGATTCCCGTCGGTGCCACCAGTATTTTCATTGAACATACTGTCTATTTCTGGACCAGTATTTTCATTGAACATACCGGCCCGTCTGGAAGTGTTGGAACTGCCCTTGCGGGGGTGTCATTAGAGCTTATCGTCAATTCTTCGTACTCCCCTCACGGGTGAGACGATGGAGGCGCATGTGCAGAAATGCATCAGCCATTGACAGAGAAGCACTATTATTATTATTATTATTATTATGTTGGACACCGTGATAGCCCAGTGGTCAAATTCTACCATCTGGGCCCTGTCGCCAGTTCGATTCCCGTCGGTGCCACCAGTATTTTCATTGAACATACTGTCTATTTCTGGACCAGTATTTTCATTGAACATACCGGCCCGTCTGGAAGTGTTGGAACTGCCCTTGCGGGGGTGTCATTAGAGCTTATCGTCAATTCTTCGTACTCCCCTCACGGGTGAGACGATGGAGGCGCATGTGCAGAAATGCATCAGCCATTGACAGAGAAGCACTATTATTATTATTATTATTATTATGTTGGACACCGTGATAGCACAGTGGTCAAGTTCTACCATCTGGGCCCTGTCGCCAGTTCGATTCCCGTCGGTGCCACCAGTATTTTCATTGAACATACCGATCCGTCTGGACCAGTATTTTCATTGAACATACCGGCCCGTCTGGAAGTGTTGGAACTGCCCTTGCGGGGGTGTCATTAGAGCTTATCGTCAATTCTTCGTACTCCCCTCACGGGTGAGACGATGGAGGCGCATGTGCAGAAATGCATCAGCCATTGACAGAGAAGCACTATTATTATTATTATTATTATTATTGGACACAGTGATAGCCCAGTGGTCAAGTTCTACCATCTGGGCACTGTCGCCAGTTCGATTCCAGTCGGTGCCACCAGTATTTTCATTGAACATACCGGTCCGTCTGGAAGTGTTGGAACTGCCCGTGCGTGGGTGTCATTAGAGCCTATCGTCAATTCTTCGTACTCCCCTCACGGGTGAGACGATGGAGGCGCATGTGCAGATTTGCATCAGCCATTGACAGAGAAGCACTATTATTATTATTATTATTATTATTATTATTATGGACACCGTGATAGCCCAGTGGTCAAGTTCTACCATCTGGGCCCTGTCGCCAGTTCGATTCCCGTCGGTGCCACCAGTATTTATATTGAACATACCGATCCGTCTGGACCAGTATTTTCATTGAACATACCGGCCCGTCTGGAAGTGTTGGAACTGCCCTTGCGGGGGTGTCATTAGAGCTTATCGTCAATTCTTCGTACTCCCCTCACGGGTGAGACGATGGAGGCGCATGTGCAGAAATGCATCAGCCATTGACAGAGAAGCACTATTATTATTATTATTATTATTATTATTATTATTCTATCTATCTATCTATCTATATATCCCGGGCAGTTTCAAGTCATACTAGGATCGGCCGTTTAAGGTCATGCCAAGGACGGGCAAATTACGTCATGCAAGGACTAGCGATTGAGAGAGGGAACCGGCAGCGAGGCAACTGGTTCCATCGATCTTTCCGGTTTATTATTATTATTATTATTATTATTATTATTATTATTATTATTATTATTATTATTATTATTATTATTATTATTATTATTATTATTTAAATCTGCCTTGGAGTGTTGACTGTGACATATTTGAGGGAAATCCCGATGAAAAAACCTAGTCACACTTGCTAAACAGAGTTCCAGCCCAATGGCCTCAAGGCGTTAAACTGTGACGCCAACTCATAACCCTTTGGTGGTAGATGCTGGGGAGGAGGGTCGTTGCGCGCGTAAAAGATCTTAAACTCCGCATATGCTGGTTGATAGCCCAGGACCCAGCAGACACCAGATTGTTATGGGTGGGGTTTCGAGGCAGCTCTAGCAACCGCGCTTGGTGTATGCACTTGCACATTCGGTGACGTCTTGCAAGAGGTTGCTGGGACTGCGGAATAACCTCGGCTTAGTGCAGTCTTGCCCTCAGGAGCTCCATCGGTGGCCCCGATCATCAGGCGAGAGACTGACACGGGGGGGTGGAGGACCTCGAACAAGGGTATTGGAGGCTTATGTCCGTTGTGGATATGCCATTAGCTGCATCAGTACGCCTCAGATATAGTATTATTATGATTATTATTATTATTATTATTAATAAAATAGTGTTCAACCGCCTAGTGGCAAGTATTAATATTTTATTAATATTGTTAATTCATTAAAACAGTGTTTGCGTCAGAATACTATGATTAATGATGACTATTATTAATATTAATTATATTATCAATATTAATAATCATCATTAATATTAATTAGCATTGTTAATAATAACTTGCATCTCTCTCCACCTCCCCCCCCCCTCTCTCTCTCTCTCCCTCTCTCTCTCCTAAATAAACTTTACTTCCTGTTCAATGTTGATTTGCAGCTCATGTAAAAGCTTCCTGATTACTTCTTGGCTGTCTGCCAGGATTTTGTGATGTGCCGTGAGATAAAAGCAGAAAGCTCTGCATTTACTCCAAGTGTATTCCCTCTTCGTAGCTTTGCGGATTCTTTTCCCGAAACCTTAAAACTCCACGCCCCACTTCTGGAGCATCTGGCAGGACCGTATGTGCCAGTAAGCGTATTTGCATCCGCGGTACCGTACATGATCAACTCTACCATAGCCATCTCTTTCTCTACCCAACATCTCTTGACTTTCCCCACTTGCCATGCCCTTATCGCCCCAGCTTCAAACAGTTCGTCTACTTCACTCTTGCACTCAGCTTCTGTCACTACTACAAAACTTCCTACAGCTGGCGGCCAGCCCTCAAACTCGTTCTGCTGCTGCTTACTTGGCGAGGCTGACCCCACCTACATGAAAGTTAATGAGGTTGATTATCAACAAGGGTTGGGCCCGAGAGATGAAAATACCTGGCCGCCAATGATATGCCCTGCGTCTGCTTGCCTCGTTACTGTTAATCTATTTTTCAGATAAACAGATAGATAGATTGATAGATTGATAGATAGATAGATAGATAGATAGATAGATAGATAGATGGATAGATAGAAACCTGAGCGCCGCCATTGCCGACTACCTCCGCGCTCGCCACATTGCGACTGTCCTACAGGTTGAATGGATGAATAGACAGATAGACAGATAGATAGATAGATAGATACCTGAGCGCCAGCGTTGCTGACTGGCAGTGCCTCCACGCTCGTCACATTATTGTTCTACATTTTAGATAGATAGATACATAGATAGATACATAGATAGATACATAGATAGAAACCTGAGCGGCGCCATTGGCGACTACCTCCGCACTCGCCACATTGCGACTGTCCTGCAGTTTGAATGGATGAATACATAGATAGATAGAATAGATGGATAGATAGATAGATAGATAGATAGATAGATAGATAGATAGATAGATAGATAGATAGATAGATAGATAGATACCTCAGCGCCGCCGTTGCTGACTGGCAGTGCCTCCACGCTCGTCACATAGTTCTACATTTTAGATAGATAGATACATAGATGGATAGATGGATACATGGATAGATAGATAGATGGATATATACCTGACCGCCGACATTGCGGGCTGCCTCCGCGCTCGCCACATTTTGGCTCTCCTGTACACCACAAAAGAAGCACAAGAGAAAACAAACAAAAAACAACAACAAAAAACCCAAAACACAAAAAAAAGAAGGAAAGAGAGAGAAAGAGACAAAGAAAGAGAGAGA
The DNA here is from genome assembly GCA_019918135.1 of Paulinella micropora. Taxonomy (NCBI): domain Eukaryota; phylum Cercozoa; class Imbricatea; order Euglyphida; family Paulinellidae; genus Paulinella; species Paulinella micropora. The sequence continues at coordinate 14,495 of WBZZ01002673.1, read as the reverse complement.
GAGAGACTTGGCCGCACGGAAAGAAGCCTGTCGTAACACTTGGCGAATTTTGCAGCTCGAGCTTCGCGGCTCTCCCTCTGGACCCCTGCTTGCGTGCTGACACCAACCTCTGTGACATCTTCGCGTTTTTGACCACTCCGTGCTGCTACTAGCTGCTGTGCTGCCCGGATAGATCCTTCCACAGCCCACCTCAACTGCTTCTCCTCATCAAGGACAGGCTCTGGCAGCTTTCCTTGCGCCCCCTTCCTGATCGCAGCAGCTATATCTTCTGTTTCAGCTACCTCGTACTCTCCATCTTGGTGGGCGATAACAGCCGCACTAGATTCAGCACCAGCTACCTCATACTCTCCATCTTGGTGGGCGATAACAGCCGCACTAGATTCAGCAGAGGCGGCGGACTCACTACCAGGCTCGGGTTTTACCCGGGCAGGAAGGGGCTGAAACTGGGAGAACTCTGACTCGTCTGCAGTGATATCTATGGGAGACGACTTTTGCGCTATTGCTTTCCTGCTAAGTGGCTTCCACCTTGCAATCTCATGCCCATAGAAATGAGAAGTACGGAAGCTATTGCTGGGAACCTTCCTACAGTGCGGGCAATTGGGTAGTTCGACTTTCTGCCTGCAAAGATTCCACCAAGTAACAAGACACTTGCGATGGAAGGGGGCACAACAGCACACCATCTCTGCTAATCTCAACCGCGGACTTCTGACCTCTTGGCCCAAGACATCCTGTATTACCTCATGGCAAATACGGCAAAATTGGCATCAACTTCCCTTTTGCGACGAGGTATGTCTGCCTCTGTCTTGACAGAAACAGGCGACTGCCTCGAAGACGACCACCCGCTCGAAGACGCGGTCGAGGACCCCACAGCGGACGGGCTCGAAGACGAGGTCGAGGAGGACCTCACCACAACCGACAGGCTCGAAGACGACGTCGACGAGGACCACCCCACAGCGGACGGGCTCGAAGACGACGTCGACGAGGACCACCCCACAGCGGACGGGCTCGAAGACGATGTCGAGGACGACCTCCCCACAACCGACGGGCTCGAAGACGACGTCGACGAGGACCACCCCACAGTAGACGAGCTCGAAGACGACGTCGAGGACGACCGATCTAAAGGAAGGAGAAGAAGGGGTGGGAGGAGAGAGAGCAAGAGAGCAAAAGAGGAGAGAGAGAGAGAGAGAGAAAGAGAGAGAGAGAGAGAGAAAGAGAGAGTGAAAGAGAGAAAACCAGAATCTGAAGTTGCAGGAACTAGGGAAGGTATCCCACCTAAAAAGGATATATCCTATAATAAATTCAAATCAAGTCTACTACAGAAAAACGAACGAGAGAGAGAGAGAGAGAGAGAGAGAGAGAGAGAGAGAGAGAGAGGGAGAGAGAGTCAAAGAGAGGGAGAGAGAGAGCCGGAAGGCGTTGCACGAAACACCCGATCCAGAGTCGCCATCACAGCAGGGTTGTGCGCTAAGCGCAGCTTCTTGAAGCCGGCAGTACTGCCGCGGCGGACTGGCTCGGAGTCCGCCTCTCGTTTCAGGCCGCGGCCGCGGACTGGCTCGGACTCTTCATCTTCATCATCGGAATCTACAGAGCGAGCCCGCTCTGCTTTTCGGCCGCGCCTATTACCAGCTAATTTCCATTCTTTTCTAACGATAAATTCTGCGCCAAGACACAAATTAAACAAACAAGGAATTTTCGCATTCAGGACACTCCCCCAACGTATGTAATGTATGTAATGTATGTAATGTATGTAATGTATGTAATGTATGTAATGTATGTAATGTATGTAATGTATGTATGTAATGTATGTAATGTATGTAATGTATGTAATGTATGTAATGTATGTAATGTAATGTATGTAATGTATGTAATGTATGTATGTAATGTATGTAATCTATGTAATGTATGTAATGTATGTAATGTATGTAATGTATGTAATGTATGCAATGTATGTAATGTATGTAATGTATGTAATGTATGCTATGTATCTATGTATGTATGTTATGTATGTCGTAAACTTCACGCCAGGCCCCCGTCCGCTGCGGTTCAACAGAGTTGTACTCGTCGAGGGCCCTGCCAGTGTCGCTGGATGACATCCTGTCAGGGTGTCGCCTCTCAAACAACCTTTCTGTGAACCTGCGACCCACTCCTGTAGGCACTCTAAGTGTGCCGCGGCTTTGACTATCTAACGACTGCCAAGTAGCACCCTCATGCAGCCCTACATTCTGCCTAAATTCCTCAGCTAACTCTCGGAAACAGGCCCCCTCAGCAGGACCTACCCTCTGCCGTGCAAGGGCTTGGTTATGATGATCGAGCTGAAGACAGCAACCACAACAACAACAAGAACAAAACATTATTATTATTATTATTATTCACCAGTCGAGTCTTTGGAGCGGAGCCGCGTCACCGAACGGCCCCGTGCTACCAATGGAGGCACATGTCCGACAGGATCAAAGGCTAATTGACTGATAAGTCTATTATTATTATTATTATTATTATTATTATTATTATTAATGGAGGCACATGTCCAGGATCTGGATCTGATGCTATAGTCTGAGGAAGCCTATTATTATTATTATTATTATTATTATTATTATTATTATTATTATTATTATTATTATTATTATTATTATTAAGATGGAGGCGCATGTGCAGAAATGCATCAGCCATTGACAGAGAAGCACTATTATTATTATTATTATTATTATTATTATTATTATTATTGGACACCGTGATAGCCCAGTGGTCAAGTTCTACCATCTGGGCCCAGTCGCCAGTTCGATTCCCGTCGGTGCCACCAGTATTTTCATTGATCATACCGGTCTATTTCTGGACCAGTATTTTCATTGAACATACCGGCCCGTCCCGTCTGGAAGTGTTGGAACTGCCCTTGCGGGGGTGTCATTAGAGCTTATCGTCAATTCTTCGTACTCCCCTCACGGGTGAGACGATGGAGGCGCATGTGCAGATTTGCATCAGCCATTGACAGAGAAGCACTATTATTATTATTATTATTATTATTATTATTATTATTATTATTTGGACACCGTGATAGCCCAGTGGTCAAGTTCTACCATCTGGGCCCTGTCGCCAGTTCGATTCCCGTCGGTGCCACCAGTATTTTCATTGAACATACTGTCTATTTCTGGACCAGTATTTTCATTGAACATACCGGCCCGTCTGGAAGTGTTGGAACTGCCCTTGCGGGGGTGTCATTAGAGCTTATCGTCAATTCTTCGTACTCCCCTCACGGGTGAGACGATGGAGGCGCATGTGCAGAAATGCATCAGCCATTGACAGAGAAGCACTATTATTATTATTATTATTATTATTATTATTATTATTTATGGACACCGTGATAGCCCAGTGGTCAAGTTCTACCATCTGGGCCCTGTCGCCTGTTCGATTCCCGTCGGTGCCACCAGTATTTTCATTGAACATACCGGTCTATTTCTGGACCAGTATTTTCATTGAACATACCGGCCCGTCTGGAAGTGTTGGAACTGCCCTTGCGGGGGTGTCATTAGAGCTTATCGTCAATTCTTCGTACTCCCCTCACGGGTGAGACGATGGAGGCGCATGTGCAGAAATGCATCAGCCATTGACAGAGAAGCACTATTATTATTATTATTATTATTATTATTATTATTATTATTATTATTATTATTATTATTATTATCATGGACACCGTGATAGCCCAGTGGTCAAGTTCTACCATCTGGGCCCTGTCGCCAGTTCGATTCCCGTCGGTGCCACCAGTATTTTCATTGAACATACCGGTCCGTCTGGACCAGTATTTTCATTGAACATACCGGTCCGTTTGGAAGTGTTGGAACTGCCCTTGCGGGGTGTCATTAGAGCCTATCGTCAATTCTTCGTACTCCCCTCACGGGTGAGACGATGGAGGCGCATGTGCAGAAATGCACCAGCCATTGACAGAGAAGCACTATTATTATTATTATTATTATTATTATTATTTGGACACCGTGATAGCCCAGTGGTCAAGTTCCACCATCTGGGCCCTGTCGCCAGTTCGATTCCCGTCGGTGCCACCAGTATTTTCATTGAACATACCGGTCTATTTCTGGACCAGTATTTTCATTGAACATACCGGCCCGTCTGGAAGTGTTGGAACTGCCCTTGCGGGGGTGTCATTAGAGCTTATCGTCAATTCTTCGTACTCCCCTCACGGGTGAGACGATGGAGGCGCATGTGCAGAAATGCATCAGCCATTGACAGAGAAGCACTATTATTATTATTATTATTATTATTATGGACACCGTGATAGCCCAGTGGTCAAGTTCTACCATCTGGGCCCTGTCGCCAGTTCGATTCCCGTCGGTGCCACCAGTATTTTCATTGAACATACCGATCCGTCTGGACCAGCATTTTCATTGAACATACCGGCCCGTCTGGAAGTGTTGGAACTGCCCTTGCGGGGGTGTCATTAGAGCTTATCGTCAATTCTTCGTACTCCCCTCACGGGTGAGACGATGGAGGCGCATGTGCAGAAATGCATCAGCCATTGACAGAGAAGCACTATTATTATTATTATTATTATTATTATTCTATCTATCTATCTATCTATATATCCCGGGCAGTTTCAAGTCATACTAGGATCGGCCGTTTAAGGTCATGCCAAGGACGGGCAAATTACGTCATGCAAGGACTAGCGATTGAGAGAGGGAACCGGCAGCGAGGCAACTGGTTCCATCGATCTTTCCGGTTTATTATTATTATTATTATTATTATTATTATTAGGGAGTACATAGGCCATCGGTCCTTTCCATGGGCTGATTGGTATAAAGCTCCTAGAGTAATGTTCTATGCCGTCACTTCCTTTATTCCACCGATTGGTGTGGAGACTTTCCTTATGGAATGGAGGACTGGATGCACATGGCCTTTTGGCTCAGCAATTGGCAGGAGATACACTATTATTATTATTATTATTATTATTATTATTATTTAAATCTGCCTTGGAGTGTTGACTGTGACATATTTGAGGGAAATCCCGATGAAAAAACCTAGTCACACTTGCTAAACAGAGTTCCAGCCCAATGGCCTCAAGGCGTTAAACTGTGACGCCAACTCATAACCCTTTGGTGGTAGATGCTGGGGAGGAGGGTCGTTGCGCGCGTAAAAGATCTTAAACTCCGCATATGCTGGTTGATAGCCCAGGACCCAGCAGACACCAGATTGTTATGGGTGGGGTTTCGAGGCAGCTCTAGCAACCGCGCTTGGTGTATGCACTTGCACATTCGGTGACGTCTTGCAAGAGGTTGCTGGGACTGCGGAATATTATTATGATTATTATGATTATTATTATTACTATGAAAATGTGAAGGAAAAAAAAAAGAAGCAGAGCAACAAAAAAAAAATAGAAGGCAAAGCCTGAAAAAATGAAGGAAAGTAGGCGTGCCGCCGGAATAACAAGGATGAAAACCAATAACATACATCAGGAAAGAATAATAAACGATGAATTTAAAAAAAGGAAGCAGTCTGACCACACAAGATAGAAAATTGGAAGGAAAAAAAAAGAAACAGAGCAACAAAAAATTTAAGGCAAAGCCTGAAAAAATGAAGGAAAGTAAGCGCGCCGCCTGAATAACAAGGATAAAAACCAATAACATAGATCAGGAAAGAATAATAAACAATGAATTAAAAAAAAGGAAGCAGTCTGAGCACACAAGATAGAAAATTTGAAGGAAAAGAAAAGGAAAAAGAGCAACAAAAAAAAATACAAGGCAAAGCCTGAAAAAATGAAGGAAAGTAAGCGCGCCGCCGGAATAACAAGGGTAAAAACCAATAACATACATCAGAAAAGAATAATAAACAATGAATTTACAAAAAAGATGCAGTCTGAGCACACAAGATAGAAAATTTGAAGGAAAAAAAAAAGAAACAGAGCAACAAAAAAATACAAGGCAAAGCCACGAAAAATGAAGAAAAGTAAGCGCGCTGCCGGAATAACAAGGGTGAAAACCAATAACATACATCAGAAAAGAATAATAAACAATGAATAAAGAAAAAGGAAGCAGTCTGAGCACAAAAGATATAAAATTTGAAAAAAAAAATACACAAGGCAGAGCAACAAAAAAATACAAGGCAGAGCCAGAAAAAATGAAATAGAGAGAGAGAGAGAGAGGGTGTAAGTGCAAGAGAGAGAGAGAGAGTGAAAGAGAGAGAGAGAGAGAGTGAAAGAGAGAGTGAGAGAGAGAGTGAAAGAGAGAGAGAGAGAGAGTGAAGAGAGAGAGAGAGTGCAAGAGAGAGAGAGAGAGAGACAGAGAGAGTGAAAGAGAGAGAGAGAGAGAGAGAGAGAGAGAGAGAGAGAGAGAGAGAGAGAGAGAGAGAGAGCGAGAGAGTGAAAGAGAGAGAGAGAGAGACAGAGAGTGAGTGAAAGAGAGAGAGAGAGAGAAAGAGAGAGCGAAAGAGAGAGAGAGAGAGAGAGAGAGAGGGAGGGAGAGAGAGAGAGAGTGAAAGAGAGAGAGAGTGAAAGAGAGAGAGAGAGAGAGAGAAAAAGAGAGAGAGAGAGAGAGAGAAGAGAGAGACAGAGAGACAGAGAGACAGAGAGAAAGAGAGAGAGAAAGAAAGAAAGAGAGAGTGAAAGAGAGAGAGAGAGAAAGAGAGAGAGAGAGACAGACAGACAGAGAGAGAGAGAGACACAGAAAGAGAAAGAGAGAGAGGGAGGGAGAGAGTGAAAGAGAAAGAGAGAGAGAAGAGAGAGAGAGAAAAAGAGAGAGAGAGAGAGAGAGAGAAAGAGCTCGCCGAAAACTCTCGACTTGGGCCAGTTCGCCGCATTCGCCGGAAAAAAAATTATATCCATGCAAGGAATTTCCCTTTATAGCCCAGCTGCACTTTTATTAGTAAGCAAGTTTCCAAGCAAGCAAGTAAAGTAAACAAGCAAGCAAACAAGCAAAGAGCAAGACCCTCGCCCTGGTTTCGTGTGCTTCCTGAATTTTCTGAAACAACACCTGCTCACAAACGCAAACAACAAGAAGCACACAAACACAAACAGCAAGACAAGCAACGCAAGCAGGCATACCTCGTATCCCGAACGCATCTGGCTGGCCAGCTCCTCAATTTCGCCGAGGATCTTGTCTCTGCCAAGCAGGTAGCATTGGGTGCAGAGATAATCTTCTTGCGCCTATTCTCGAAGTGGAAGCCTCCCGCTGGCACGCCACGGTCGAGATGGTCTTGTCCAGCTGGCGGTACTTGATCTTGTTGTGCGCCAGCGCCTTCTTTTTCGAGGTCCACGATCTGAAGACCTTAACTATTTCAGTCTTCACGCCTCGCAACACAAGCACAAGGTCAACAGAGTCCATGTATGGTAGGCAAATGAAGGGTAGGAGTTACCTTCGGGATCCGCGTTGCTGTTGAACATGGCATCCCATTGTGGGTCATGTTTGTCTTCGTCCAATCGCATTGCCCTCACTACACAAAGTGTTACATGAGAGCACAAGAAGCTTTAACGTTAACGGAAAGCAAAGGTACCTTGTGCCTCCTGGGTATCCTTCCAATGTCTCGTTGGAAGAAATGCTCTGCCCCTGGCAATGAGGGAGCCAGGGGCAGGTGGGGGTTGCGTTGCTGAAGCCTCTACCGAGGCGGTAGAGGCTTCATCTTCATCAGAATCCCCGGAGTCAGCCATAATGGTGGCTCCCAGTCCCCAAGCAAGGGCAAAATTCGAAAAAAAAAAAAAAAAAAAAAAAAAGGGCAACACAGATGGACCAACTTTGATGTCACCGGGCGCGGCATCCTTCGGTGCGGGGTGTGTCCTGATCGTTTGAAAATCCTTTTTTTGGGGGCCGGAGCGTTTGCAAATCCTTTTTGGGTGCTGAGCAAAATTCGAACAGATTCCCAAGGTTTGCAAAGCTTGGAGGTGATGACACCATGTCGAGTTTGGACGTATGCCTGCCTTGTCCTAAACACAGGTCGATGGAGTCAGAGTAAAGGTTGTGCTGGCAAGGGCTTCAATGGAGATGGGCGCAACTGCGGCGAGCAGGGCAATGGTCAGCAGCCTCGAACAACGTTTTTGACCACTCCATGCTGACTGTTTTCACTGACTGTGAGGACAGGGGGTGAGCAGGGGCAAGGCTAGGTAATGGGAGAGCAAAGGGCAGAACCCAGACTTCCATCCAGGTTTTTTTTCCCCCCTTTTTCTTGTTCTTTTCTTTTCTTTTTGTTTGTGGAACGACCAAACTTTTTGTCCGTTGGGTGTACGTTGGCAGAAAGCCATGGAGGGAGAAGGTATTCCACTCTCGAACCAGCCGACCAGATTGCTCTGGAATGGGCTTGTTTTTTCATTTGGAAAACAGGTAGAATGCTATTGTTTTGAACCATGTGCACTGTATGTATATGTGCTAGTGTTAGAACCAGGTCTCACTGACGCAGCAGTTGTGCTACATCTTCGTGCTTTGGGTTGGACGTGGGTAATGTTCTGCGACGACGTGGGTAATGTTCTGCATCTTCGTGCTTCGTGCTTTGCAGTTGGAGCCAGGCCTTAGAGGTGCGGGGGCGAAAAGAGTAGAAAGAATCCGTCGTTATTGGGGGTGGAGTCTTAAAAAGGCAAGCACCTCTCTCTCTCTCTTTCTGTCTCTGTCTCTCTCTCTCTTGCCTTTTCTCTCTTTCTTTCTCTCTCTCTCTCGCCTTTTCTCTCTTTCTCTCCTTCTCTCTTTCTTTCTCTCTCTCTCTCTCTCTCTTTCTCTTTCTCTTCCTCTCTCTCTCTTCCTCTTTCTCTTCCTCTCTCTCTCTCTCTCTCTTGCCTTTTCTCTCTTTCTCTTTCTCTCTCTCTCTCTCTCTCTCTCTCTCACTCTCTCTAGGCAAGCATTACAAACCCGGAAAAGTATACAGTTCATAATCTACTTTACGCAGCTGATTATGCGGATTGGGTAACGCAGCAAGATCCCTCCCGTTTAAAGTTTTTAGATGAAAGCCACTTCGAGAACTGGGGTATTATATCTGCCACTGCTCTTTTGTTACTCATTGTCTTGGTCTGTAGATTGTTCACGTTGGCAATGGTGTCGGGGGCCAAGGGGTGAGAGAGTGGTTAGGGCAATATGGTAGAGCGAGCGAGAAAGACTTTCAGCGTTACGTATATGACGTCCTTAACTCATCGAAGAGGGGGAGTATCATTGAGCGTGAGGGAGGTTTCTAATAACTGTCAGGATTATTTTGAAGCCCTCGTCGATGCAGTGTGGACATCAACCCCCGAATTATCCGGTAAAAAACTTATTTATAGATTTCGTCTGGCCGGACACGTCTGAAATGCTAATTTGATCCTGGTCTTTTGGCGGCTTTTTGTCTTTGCGTCACTGAGCTAATATAACGAGACATCATTCTCTTTTTGAGGAATGTGTTTGGTTATATTACCGACTTACTCTTCCATTGAGCTATCGTCGGGGATAGTACATTTGGAATCCATAGCTAAAGGCTGATTTCTTTTCTGATCTGTCGTACAGACATCAGATAAGCACAAATTTATTTTTCGCTGATCTGTCGCACAGACATCAGACGAAAACAAACACCCCTACTCATCCTCAAACAAAAAACTTACAAACAAGCAATCAATTTGTCACAAGCTGGCATGACCTTTAGCCCTTGTGCACATTTGGCTTCTGTGTGCTCTTCTACAAGACACCAGACCACACCTACTCCACTCCCTCTTGCTGCTTGCATAAAGCCAAGTAGGACAAGTCCGAAACAAACATCAGACAAACACACAGACAGAGGAAAAAACGAGCAAAGCACTCCCACTCTCTGTTCTGAACTATTTTCCTTGCATTTTCTCTGCAGAAACCAGAGGAGATTACACATTTCTCACACAAGAGCAAGACAAATATCGAAGCACTGTCCGACGACAGACTGACTTCTACAAAATAGCTCTTTTGACCAAACTATCGTTATCTCTGTGTAGGGCCTGACGCCCCATAACTATTTCAACAGAGAAAAGGAAGAAGGAGAAGAAGGTTGCATAGAGTGATAAGAATAACAGAAGAAAAAAAAAAAAGAAAAGCAGACGTGACTCTCATAACATAAGATGGAAGACGAGAATGAGCAGGCTGGTGTGACACCAACTGATTATGGTCCTAGTGAGGGAAGAGAGGAGCAGGAAACTCAGTACTCAGAAGAGAGGGGGGATAGAGACTGAGAGGAGAGAGAGGAGTATACGTATACAGCCGATGTAGAGTCGACAGGGGGGGGTAATGCACAAGAAGCGAGTGCAGGTCAGACTGGAGGCTCTCCACCGACAGAGGCAGAGAGAGAGGGGATGGAGGATGTTGGCCAGAATGTCCCAAATACATGGGAACAGTTGGCTACATATGATGATGAAGAGTCCTTCTTCCTTAACTACCCAACCTATTATAAAACACACATCTACTCCTTACGAGAAAAGGAATAGACCAGGACAAGGTCAAAGCAACCTCCTAATCGAAATTCCGAGCCTTGCGAAGCCTCTCTTCAACAAAGTGAGGTTTGAGCACGAAAGAGTGCCATTGCAGGATATCAAGTATGGCGACACTCTTACACTGTGCGACATATACGACATATCTGCAACACTCTACGCTGCTGTGCTCGTTGCGGAATTTCATGAACGCACAAACATACAGTGGAAAAATAAACGCACAACTGCAGCATGGCTGTCTGTCTGTGGTGTCCCCACTGATATCAAGAATCTAGAAAGAAAGTTCGAAGGTAGAAACCAAAGTGGCATTGAGTTTGCCCTTGAGGCTTTTGTAACTGCCTTCACACGAGCTTACAACGAGATGTACAAAGCCCTGAAAGACAACACAAGGCAACATCCTGTTTACGAGGAGGTTGACCAGTCTTGTCAGGTGCTTGAACGCCTCACACAACTCCATAAGAGCCTCTTTGAGGAGAAGGAGCAAAAAACCAACATGGAAACAATGGGCCCACACGAAGAATCACACTCTCATTTAAGGCCCTTTCACAACAATCCCAAATAATAACAGAGCTGATAAGTCTTCCATGAGAGAAAAGGCACACTTCCTCTCCAGTGCCACAGGGCTTGCTCAGTTCGTGACTCATCTAGCACGACAGGTGAAAGAAGAAGAGACGAGACAGAAAGAGGAGAAGGAGCAGAAGGAGAAGATAGCTGTGGCAATGGCAGTAGTAGTACGGGTGGCTCCACAGCTAACGGTTCCACCTACCACATCTAACCCAGCTCCCAAGAAAGCAGGAGGAGGACCCACAGGAGAAGGACCCCAAGGGGGGGGAACAGTAATTAACTTGACTGACTCCCAGAAGAAAAAGCTAAAATCAAAATTAGGGGAGGGGGCCTTAAGCTCTATGCTATCACTGCCAAGGAGGCTGACACAGAGAAGACCCTCATGACTAAGTTCAATGATATGGACAGATGCTTCTATCAAAACCAGTGTGAGGTGGAGCAGGAGTATGAAGTCCTAGAACATCTCTGTGATCGATCCCTCTCGGAGCTGGTTTTGATCGTATAACTTACGAGAAGTACAGAGGAGAGGAGGAGCTAGCAAGGAAAGGTGGACATGCAGAGATGAGTTGTACTCTGGCCATAGACAGACCCACCAACTATGTATGGGTGGTCCCAGTCAAAGACGTTACGGGCGAAACAACAGCCAAGGCGCTGATTGACAGGATCATCTCACAGATTGGGGTGCCGAGAAAAATATGCTCAGATCGAGGCTCTGACTTTAATAATGAAGTCATCGACAAGCTATCTGCATATTACGGCATGAAATGGCAATATGTCACCGCCTATAACCCCAGAGCGAACGGCAAGACAGAGCGGGTGCATAGACCCCTCAAGGCCGCGCTGAAGATGTATTGTATGAAGAAGGAGAGCCAAAAGGCATGGGTGGAGGCAGCATCCTCGTTTGCGCTATGAATTGCCTACCCTCTACAGCGTTAGGTGGTTCAAAAGGTTCCGTCTCGCCATACCAATTGGTATATGGGCGTGAGCCCGCCATCGCAGCCTCACTGCTGCACCCAAAAGATTCATGGGCAGATCAGGATGAGCTGTTTGGGATGAGACTTCGGGCGAAGATGGAGGCAGAGCAAATAGTACAGGCGCATAGGGAGGCGGAGCGCAGGAAGACTGATACTGAAAGTGTCAGGCAGGCACACCTGGATCAAGTCAGATTTCAGGTCGGGGACATTGTACTACTGTACCATCCTCAGGTTCCTCAGGGAGTCAGCTCGAAGCTGTTCATCCACTGGAAAGGACCATACCAGATCATGGAACAGATGGGGCCTTTGAATTATAAAATCAGGGGCAGAGGGAAAGTTCAAATAGTCAATGTACGAAGGCTGATTAAGTATGATCCATTCCTACTTGAAGATGAGTCCGTTGATCAAGCACTCAAACGGATGGAGGCTGACTTTAAAGAGGTCCCACCAATCCGTATGGAGGATATCTCGGAACGGGATGTCTACAGGGCGCCAATTGCGGAGAAGGAGGAGGCTGAGCTGGAGAACAAGCGGGCCACCGACCGCAAAAGTGCGGCGGGGACTCAGACCCGCAAAAGGGTGGAGTCGAACGTGCCGGAAGGAAAGTTCACGGAGGCGCAAATAAGGAGAGCGCAAAATGACCTTATCTACGACCGACCGAGAAAGGCAATAAGGACGGCACGTTCGCAAGGAGTCCATCAAGAGGGGAGCGATGACGGAGATCAAGACCCTCGCGCGAGCAATGACACTCTCGTTCACCCTAGTTGGAAAGAAGGAGATGCAATTGGACATATTTCATGGGCCAAAGACGCTTTTTACTTGGTGAGGCCTGCGGCCCAACACGTAGCCGATGACACGCTCTCAGATTTATATCTCATGAGAGTCATGGCAGTACCTCACAAACGCCATACGCGATCGAATCGAATTTCGACTGCGGCACAAATAATACAACCAGTCTTACATTTCTGGAGGAGTCTGGATCCAGTGGAAGATCCTAAAGTAAGACAATACCTTCCAGTATATAAAGACGCCAAGAAACTTGAGACATGGCATGATACCATATATCCCACAGATAAAGATCATACCGCGTGGACCATACAAGCACTACCACGAGGGGTGCTAGACATTCCTTTTGACTTGGCACAAGGCGCAATCCCTCGCAAAATTTGGGACGTCCTCGAACAGTCTACCTTAGACTTAACTTTGGTTGGAAGAACGTACGTGTCACGCCTGGCATAAACAAAACTGCAAGCCCTTCTCCAAGAAGCGCAAACGCGCTTAGACACCCTCTCAAAGAAAGTGATGCCACGCGGCATCAGCCTAAAAATGACTATGACTCAAGTGTGAGTCCGGGACACTGTTAGAGGTTAGATTTTAACCCTTAACAGGTTTCAATCCCCAAAAGTGGCTTCAATCCCCAAAAGTGGTTTGAATTTTTGAGTTGAATAAAAACATAAATACCAATCGAAACAAGCTGTACTACGCTGCAAATTTAATATTTACGTGTTGGGGAAGCTATCTGTGAAAACCAGAATGTCATAGCTTTTCTAGAAGTGACTTAAATATGAAACTGAAACCAGGCACCAATCACTTTTTTTCACGAATTTTCGTTGCCTTTTTTTACGTGGCGATGACCTTTTTTTTTTTTTCAACATCATGTCTGCGCACCAAGAGCTTCTCACAGTCCGTGTGCGTCTTCCGGTCAGGGAATTTGATGAGGCTTATGCCAAACAAAAATGGCCTGATGACTGGAAGACGAGGGAGATTGAGGGTACTGTTTCTCGACAGTATGGTCGTACAAAAGACAAGTTTTGGATGAAGTGGGATGCGGAGGATGAAGACGATTCCATGATGATTGCTTCGGAGATTATCAAATACAGAATTGAAGGGAGTGGCTCTGCCGATAACGGCATACTTGGGCAAGGCCAGGAAATCGACGGAGATGCCAAAAATGCAATAAATGCTGGGTAGACTTGTTTTTCTTGAACCTCGAATTTTTCTTGTGATGTCGAATGGTTTCTCTGCGTGTTTGCAGTGAGGACGGCTTGATACCCAGCGACCCTGATGACGATGACTATGTGTACCTATCCCTACCTGGTTTCAGCTATTTTGTGCAATTTGCTTCTGTTTTGTTGTCGGCCAAGGACGATGCTGGAAGTATAGTAGATTTCTGTACTTCCATACATGCATCGGCGTTGGCTGTCAGTATTCCTTATTGTACTGTTTTCCAACAGACCGCCAGAGTCGGGGGATGAGTCGGGTAGTTCAATCGATGAAGAGGATCAAAAAGAAGGAGATATGGACAACAAACGAGCCCCTCATCCCAGCGACTCACTTGTCAGTGACGATGATGTCGAAGAAGATGAGGGGTCTGGTGAAGACGAGGAGGAGGATCCGGCACTAGGGATTGACGAAGGCGATAGCCTACCTGCCAGTGAGTTCAAAGATGTCAAAGAATGGAAGGTGGGTGTTGCACCTCCTCGTGTGCTTCCGGCATTCGAAGGGCAGTCCAGGGCATCACTTTCTGTGCGTTCCCCCGACCTCCTCAGTATGGTGGATAT
>WBZZ01002672.1:27500-29634 GCA_019918135.1 Paulinella micropora | reverse complement strand
TTCGACATGCGCGATGGAAGGAAGGAGAGGCGATTGCGACCATCAAGTGGGTCCGAGACGCTTTTTATCTGTTGAGACCGGCAGAATCTCATGTTGCCGATGACACTCTCTCAGATCTTTATCTCATGCGAGCTGTGGCGGTCCCGCAGACTACACGGGCAGCGCGGACATCGAAGAGATCCTCAGCAGCAAAAACGATACAACCGGTACTCCATTTCTGGAGAAGCATGGACCCTGTTGAGGATCCAAAAGCTAGACAATACTTACCGGTATACAAAGACGCGAAAGATCTCGAGACTTGGGATGATACTATTACCCTTGAGACAAAGACCACACTGCGTGGACTATTCAGTCACTGCCTAGGGGAGTGCTTGACATTCCTTTTGACTTATCATTGGGCGCCATCCCTAACAAAATATGGGACATTCTTGAGGAGTCAAAGTTTGACTTGACTTTTGTTGGCGGCCCGCCACCTGGCAAAGGGGTTCGCGCAAGGCGACGAAGGCAGTAGGTGACATTTTTTTCTTTTATCACGCGTCGGACATTGAAAGCTGCATGTGGATTAATCTCATAGTACCCATGTCAGATCATGTCTTATTAAAATATTTTTATACCATTGTTGTTACTTGGCATTTTTATCGCAACATATGAGTGCGAAGGTCAATCGGCAAATGGATACGACACCGTAGAAGGGGATCGCTTGTGAGTTTAGCGATGGTGTTCCTGGTACGACCCTGCTTCAAGTATCCAGGGTGATGTTCTCAATAAATGTTCTCATAGTAGACATATTAAATATTTTCTTTGGATATACTTAATATCGTCATACCAGCACGGTCCGTCTCTACTTGTGTCGGTTTATCGCATGGTCGGGTTCACTCACACCGGCTTTGGATATAGTTATTAGGACTGACCCCCTAGTAGTATATTAAGGTAACTGATTGAAAACAAGGGTATGTTATTAAAAGACAATGTATTTACTGATCGGAAGTGTTTTTAGAGAAGGAGAAAAAATTATAATGCTGCTTTTATTTCAATAGTAATACTATTTGTTCTTGACATACTGCCTCAGGATTAAGTTACGGGGGGGACAACGAGTGTGGAAGGAGGAGTTTTTTATTTATTTACAAAAAATGAGGCTAGAGATTTACAGTTGACGCGTGTCTGGTGTATGCGTTTTATTTATCCACTGCACCGTCTATCCGTGGGTTAATGCACTTAGTTGCAACACCCCGTAGCGTTTGTGCAGAAAAGAAATCAGCAGCTATATGACGAAAATATTGCATATTTCCGTCATAAAAACGGGAAGGGGTACTGTAGGCATTACCCCCCGGATAGCAGGTAAAAAGTACAGTTTTTCGGGTGTCAGGTGCACCTAGTTTTTTTTCCCAGTATTTCAATATCGTTTGGCAGGATTTGACCTAATGCCATTTTAACCGTGGTCTGTGGCCGCTTTCTTTTTCGGCTTCACTGAGCTAATATAACGAGACATCATTCTCCTTTGGGGGATTTGTGTCTGGTTGTATTACCGACTTTTTATCGAGCTATCTTCAGGGAATGTAACAGGCTGGAGAATACGAACCATGTGAGAAACTTGTATTGGCACGCAACATCATTTCACTCGATATTTCTATGAAGCCATCTGGCCAGGGTGATGCATCATTTTTACTTATTGAGGAAAGGGATCGAAAACAAATTAAGCAAGATTTACTAACATATAATAAAACTTGAAGCTGCCCGCTTCAGGACCCGCCTCAGGAAGCGACTAACATCATCTCAGCTTCCTTTCAGTGCCGAGCCGCTGCCTCAACGTGTCGATATTGAATTAAAAATATTTTATTGTTTTCAATCAATTAGTTGTAAAGTTGAATTAATCATTAATATTGCCAAGTTATATATTAAGATAATTATTTCACTGATTTGCTAATGATACTTTAAATACTAATTAATGTAATAAATTATTCCTTCATATTAATATGCTAGTATTAATATTTACTACTTAGTAGTACATGCTTCCGGTAATGGTAGTTTGATAGTCCAATTGACAACTATTTTAAAGGGACATCGCTTCATATTATTATTATAATATGATCTCAAAATTAATATAAATATATCATTATTATTATTAATATTTCTT
>WBZZ01002672.1:10000-22500 GCA_019918135.1 Paulinella micropora | reverse complement strand
GCCCCCCACTCAATAGGCATTTCTGGAAACTTGAAGCCTTGAATTCCAATCTGGAGGGGTTTCTCGCTGCCTTTGCCCCACCGGATGGGAGAGGTTCGCCAGTGGCGGTCTGAAAAGTCCAGAGCAGGTGCCGGCCGTTGCCATTCCATGCTGAGAAAAACCGATCGCCTAAGCATCGCGTCGCAGTCCGATGCCAAAGTCATGCGCATATCATTCCACGCAAACATGTCGTGATCCAGGCGTTTGAATCGCACCTCCATCTTCCAAGGCTCGTTGTAGTTAATCATGCCAATGTCGAGGCTGAAGGTGGGTTGGCCGTTGATAAACATAGCAACGCCTACCAGCTCGGTGCTCTTCCCAACGAACGACAACGACAATCCAGGGGAACCCCACATGCCTTGATCCTCTGTTGGGGAGAGGTTGGTGAGGATGAGGATAAAGACAGCATCTTGGTCTGGCTGCAGGGCCAGCAACTTGGAGGAGCCCTCAGTTTCTAGTTGGAATTCTTGGCGACAGGTACTTGGTTTGCCACCCCAGACGACCTGCTGCAGCTCGTCTCCTGGGCATGTGTTCTCCCACTCCCACGTCTTCGAATTGTACTGGGGACCACTGCAGCCTGAGCCTAGCACCGCATACTTCTGGACATACCGCTCAGTCATGGCTTCGCAAGAACACTGCATCTCAGATGCTTGTACTTTGAAAATAGGAGTTCCATACACTCTGTCCTCATAAATGTCGAGCCAAAACCGATCGCGATTGTCACTATCTTCCAGGTGGATCGCCACCGTCTGCGATTTGGATTTCCCGCTCGAATCACTACGTCCAAAAGTTGCAGAAGTTGAAAAGCTGTAAGAACTATCTACGCCAAAGACGCTAGTTTCAACACCACCGTCACCCGATCGACCACCTCCAGCTGAAAGCCCTGAGCCGAAGGTGGCGCTATTTGTCATATCAATCGTCAGGGTGATATCAAGGCCGCCATCGTCACCGGACCAGGTGACTGAGCGCTTCAGGAGACCTTGTGCCCCTTGGCCTGCCGATGGATTAATATCATCCAAAAACGAAGATGTCACACCCCTGATTGTGGCATCATCTGGTTTGATTGCCCCTTCCACGTCTTTTCCAAGTGCGCTGTCGCCTTTTCTATCCGCGCTAGTCCAACGCCAGAATGGAGGGGTGGCTGGATCGTCCCAGAGAGAAGTTTCAGCCATCCAATCGTGGTTGACGAGGGCCTGGACATGTTGCCACATGTCATTCATGATATTCTTTTGCACAGGTCCATCTCCTTTCGCGTAGGCTTCTTTCGACTGTGCCACTGAGGCCTTATCCTGGCTGAAATATTCAACTGAGCCCCAGACGTTCGTGGAGCTAGGTAACAACCCTTTCATAGCATCGTACGACTCTTTCTGAACGTCTTGTCCTTTATTCATAGCAGGTTGCAACGCAGTTTGCTCATCTGAAGTTTTACCAGACCAATCCAGACCTGCTGCAGGGCAGCCTTCATTGCATTCAGCACTCTCTGAGCTTGACCAATAAACATCCGGTTGTCGTTCTTCGGATCTACGTCAGATACCTGCTGTTTGAACGCCAGTACTTTTTTCCATCGTTCGACAGCTTCTCTAAGCTTCTTGGGAGTTTGTCCAAAGGGCGCTGTAGAGTTCTTCAGCAAAGACTCCTGCAAGCTCTTCCCCGTCATTCGTTTGATGATCTCCACAATCTCGAAGTGCGTGTAGACGTACATTGAGTCTTGATTGCTCGTGGGAGCATTCCACCCTCCATCCACTACACGAGTCACCGAGCACGTCTTGTCTGGCACAAGCACGATGTTGTCCTGGAGAGAGTAGGAAAAGAGCACGGCTCCACCCACGATCAAGTCCCCCAATGGCGCAGGCATATCAGGCATGCTGTTCGTACTAAAAGAACGATCGATGCTGACTTCCAATGCAAACTCATTCTGGTGGTTAACACTCGCTGAGGAGCTGGCCGAATAACCCCATGACTGGGCAGCCTTGACGTCTGTAGCAGTAGTCGAGGAATACGCGGCAATGAAACCGAACTGAAAAACGGCTGCTACGTCCACATTAGGTCCACCACTGCTCTCGGAGCTATATTCGTTGGAACTGTCAATGCTGATAGAAAAAGACAAAGCATCTGAACTGCTCCATGAGCTGAAGCTGCTGTCTCCAGGCGGATCGCGTATGATGAGCCAAGGCATGTGCCCGTCAGACTCGGCCACAAAGAGCGGGGAACGAGCCTTTGATCCGAGCACTATTACTCGCTTGACTCCTTGTAGTACAAATCCGGTATCTCTGCCCTCCTCGGTCTTGAAGATTACGTCATACTGGATCGTCCGGGTGAAGGGACACGCAATATTAGGCCCGGCCGCAGTAAGATTATACACGGCTACGCCCAGCCCGCTTAGACTCCTCACCAGAACACCGCTTTGCTCGGGACAAGGGACGTACTGCTCAGGACATTCACTATTGCTTCTGGCTACACATGCGTCGGATGCCCCGATTTTGCACTCAGCAACGGTTCCAGCTGCACAGCCGCACTCTCCTGCCTGTCGTTGTTGTGTCGCTTGTATGTTTGACATCGCGCTGGATGAGTTGAAATGGACCAGGCCTGCATCAGACCTGTCGCCTGTAAACATGACTTCTTCGTCTTTCTGGAAGCGCCCACTGGTCAGATTCTTGACCAGCCAGTCACTGTCGAAGAAGGGCCCCTTAGCTTGCGCCTGTACTGGACTGCCGACCTGCTCAGAGCTGACGTCATCGCGAATCCTGACCTCTGCGTACACTTGGCGACAGGTACTTTGGGGTCCTCCATATGGGCCATGATCCTCCACCATGTCGATTTGTAGCTGATATCGAGCGGCAGAAGCCAAGATAGTTGTATTAAGGAGCTGATTCTCCAAGCACAGAGCCCCCTCATCCAGAGTGACATCCAGGCAAGCAATTGGGGTATCAATCTCTCGGATCGTGACGGAGACCGTGGGTGCAACAGAGAAAAAGAATTCCATGTCCAAGTTGGCTGTCAGGAACGACATGTTGACGACTCGAGTGTCCTTCGCAAACGCAGCTAAGGCTTGATCAGTATAGCTCTGAGTCAGAGGTACACTGCTGGACTGCTCTTCTCGTGCAGTCACCGCAAAAGAGTAGGGAAAGCCGTGCGGAGACAACATCAAATTCATGCTGTTTTGATCGACCAAATCTTTCGCCTTATTGCGCACGTTGTGGACGGTTTTGTACAAGCCCTTGCACGAGTAGACGGAAACAGCCCAAAAGCCCATGTCCTCTTTGCATCCGGTTGCAGCTACCAGCGCGGTTACGCCGAAGGGTGCTGTCGTGACGTCCAAAAAGTCGATTTGATAGGAGGAGCCTGCCTCGAATAAAAAATCAAGGCTTGTTGTTGGACGGAACGTATGGTACAACTTCGACGGGCGTTCAAGCTCAACGCTCACGCTCGCCGCCTGGATACTCGCATCAAACGCCAGCGAGTAGGAACCATCGGAGCCTGTGGTGCTGGGCTGAACGTTATCACAATCTGCGACCAGGTCGCACTTGCCAGGCTTGACCATAGCTCCAGCCACCGGGCAACCGTCAGGGTAGCGCACAAAGCCCTGCACCACTACCATCGATGCGTCGATCTCTATGCTTTCAAAAGCACCTTCGCCAGAAACTTCTCGCTTCAGCAATCCTGTATCGATGATATCATTCACATCCAGCCGTTGAGCGACGGTGACGAGGTCCAAGCTGCTCGTACCCCGGATGCCCCAATGCTGCGCCCCTAGCTGCCACTTGCCTTTGTTGTCTGCCTTGGTGCAGCAGACGTGTTGCGCTGTAGTAACGTCTGCGGACTCAATGTCAAGCCCGCAGTTGCCAATATTGTCCGTGGGTGAAGTCAAAGCCCCTCCCCGTGGAAACACACAGACTGTTGAGTAAGGTACAGGAGCTTGGCCACCTTGGCCGCCTTTTGAAGGAGTCTTTACGTCTCCAGTCAATGTGGCAGCCCACGGAGTTTGCACGATGTTACAGACCCGCCTGGTATTGTACGTGATTCTCTTAATGACCTGCAGAAACAGATACAACGTCGTCATGCGTAGAGGCTGATATACTAAGTAGTGATTTTGTATATAGACAGTAGCAAACGGAATAGGAGAGAAAGTTGCACGACGTTTGCATTTGAACACATACACATAGACACAAACCGCGTCGTTTCCTTGCAGAACATCATCGCCAAGAGCATATCCACGCAATACTGGATGTAGCTTGACTGTGTTATTGCGGTGGGGTCGGTGTACGAGTTTCCTTCCGTATTGCCGATTTCTACGCCATCACGGAAAATGCGCGACCTGAGATAGCAGTTTGTTTGTGTGCATATGATCTTTAGAGGTCTATATGTTTAGAAAAGAAAAATCATAACAATACAAGTGCATCGCACTGAAAGAAAACCGACCTCACGTCGACGGCGTTTTCGCTACATGAAACACGCCATTTGAGGGTAACCAGTTTGGTCTCAAGGGACAGAGCAGTCTCGAGCTCTTGGGGCATGGGTTCGTAGCCGGGTTCCAAGAACGCGCCTGGGTCCAGCTTGCAGAAGCTGTTAGTCGAACACCCCGTGCTGGTGGATCCAGCAGGTGTCTTAAGTGCAAAACAGTACCCACTCATCTGTGAGTCTCGGATAGACAGATACCCTGATACGTGCACTTTGGCAGAAGGAATCATAGTGTACGTTGCGGAAATTGGCTTGTTAATCATGCCGTTGCCGATACTAGGGTAGGCATCTTGAATGATCAGTTCTTCTGCTGTGAACTCCGAAAGCTTGAGGTTTGAGCCGGCCTGAATGGTCACTGTTGAAGGCACAGCGACTCCCGATAAGGCAATCATAGGCAACCTGCCAGGAAAAGACAAGGAGGCGGAAAAGGTTGAATATGGTCCGACTTGAGTGGAGACACCGACGAGAAAATCGCTGGTAACCAAAACAGTGATGTCTTGCAGCGGGGCATATGCATCTACTGCATTCTTCCATTTTATGCCGAACAGTGAGCAATTGGTGGGGACTTGTCCGCTATAATCGACGACCCCATCGTAGGCGACTGCACAGGTGCATTGCCCTGCTTTTCCCATATAACCTGATTCCGCGCAGGAGATAGGAGTGCAGGTCAGGTCCGTGAAGAAGCCAGAGGCTTGGCAATTTACAAATCCAGAACCATAGTACCCTTTGTCGCAAGTAACCAACACATTGTCACCAGTCACTCCTGTGATGCTGCCAATATAGACTTTGTCAGAATGTGCAACATGAGAAGGAGCGCATAGGCTGGGAGAACAGGTAGGAGTGGTAAAGCTGCGGTTTTCTTGACACTTAGCGTAACCAGAACCACAGTAACCCTGACTGCAAGTTACAAAGATCTCTGCGCCAGTCTTTCCCGTGATGCTGCCAAACGAAGCATGATCCGAGTTGGGGACCCGGGTCGGCGTGCAGGCATAAACGCAAGTATGATGGTTATCAAGCCCATCTGTCGTGTTGCAGCCACCGCCAGCATATCCCTGGCGACAACAAAACCCACCATCCCCACAAGCACTGCTGCAGGCCCCAGTTTGGCCACCACACTTCGAAAAACAATCGTCCCAATAAGTGCATTGGTGATAATTGGAAGGACCCTCATTTCCGCTGCACCCACCAACATTAAAACCTTGGCGACAACATTTTCCATTAACCCCACAGAAACTTGTGCAATTTCCAGTTGAACAAGCACCATAACAGTCGCCGCAAAACCTGACCTGGCCGTTGATAATAGAAGTAGGGGCCCAGGAAAGCGAACACAAACCAGATGCACATCTGTGACCTACGTTCCGATCAGAGGCTTGGATGGTACTGCCATAATCAGTCGAACTTAGCCAAAGAGTGCCGGTAGAAGGCTGCCGAACCCACGATTGGCATCCAGGCTGTTTTAAACACTCCTGGATACCCGATGCATCATCCCAAAACTTTTCTGTTTGTTCAATACCAAACCACAAGTTGCCAAACTTTGAGTCGCTTACGACGTTATGATCATAAGATATCAGGCATGTCGAATTGCACTTATCAGTATTGCTGCCATAGCAGCTTGAACAAGCGTCAGCACCAGCTTGAGTAGCATAACAGGTTGAATCTCCGTAAGCTCCCTTGCAGAGGAACGGATAGGCAGGGCATGGCTCTGCAAGGACGTATGCACAAGCCTCGTCGCACGTTTTCCAAAGACCTCCCTCACAGCCTTTGATCATGGCTTTTACACCCCCAGTACACTCGCAGTACCCCGACATGATAGAAGAGATCTCAGCAGAGCAGCTCTTGTCATGTTGAGGTTCCAAATAAGAGTCAGGCCTGCAGTTTGCAGTCTGTCTCCACATTATACACGCGGGATCGGAGCGGGGCTTAGTGTACCAAACTCCCTTTAGGTTTTGTCCTTTGTCAGCAGTGGTTTTGGCGCACCACCACTTCTGCATATTGCCATCGAAACTGTAACCACGACACTCGCTGTGAGCGTCGCAATAAGATTCGATGTCGGATTGAGACGCAAAGCCATCGCATTTGAGGTCGTTTCCATACAAGCCGGTGTAGCCCGGAGTGGACATGTATTTGCTGGGAAACGCACAAGTAGACATGGACGCTTGGTTGATTTCGAGTGATGTCGATTGCAGCACAACATCAATGTTTTGCAGCATCGCTTGCTTCGTAGTAGGCTTTCTGAAAGGTTGAACATGGTCAAGTTTGACATTGTCCAGAGACTTCGCATGCACAATCTGGTAATTGCCTGGCTGCAACGAACCTATGTTAGGTAGCCGCCCTTGCAACAGTCTGCGAGTAGTACTGGCTGCAGAATCAGGAGCGAAACATAATGCATACATCTTATCAGGTTCGAAATAGAAATAACCGCTGTACACTCCTTGGCCAGATGCAGGTGCTGTGTTACAGTCAACAGTATCGACGTTGGCAAAGACATAAGTCTTGATCCCTCTTGTTTCAAAGTACAGGGCCACACTTGCAGTCACTTGAAAAGAGATGCTCAGACTAAAGTCAGATTGGCTTATGTCTTCGCAATTTTTTCTCTGTCCGTTGACTTTGCAGACTGGGGCTTGAGCTTCTGATATGGGAGAGACAGTAAAACGCGTCTTGAACGAACCGTCCCAGCCTCCCAAGATGTTCACAGTGCCATCCTGTTCCCCACCTCGAGCTGGGACTGACAGCGCGGCAGGCAATGTATATTTGCCTTGATTAAGAAGAATGACATCGTCATGAGGGGACGCGAGGGCTAGCGCTGACTGCAGGGTCGCCTGCTGGATCTTGCACTCCTGAAAACCTGACGGGCAAACATGTTTCTCTGCATCTTGGTATGGAGCGCACTCCTGCGTGAGTTCCTTGCGACAGGCCCCCAAGCCTGATGCACAGTGGACGCAGCTGCTCATTCCATAACATCCATCCAACGACCACAACGTCACTGCACTCGAAGTAACTCGGATAGTTTCATCGGACGAAGCGAAGGTTCCAAACGTTGTCCATTCCCCGTTATTGAAGACTTGCAGCACGGTAGCGGAGATTGAAAAAACGAGATTGGTAATTCTGTCGTGAACTTCTGCTCGCACAGTAACACTGCCACTTTCTAGAGGTCTTGATGGGCGAACGCCCTCATCGACCGCACCCACGCTCACGGTGATCCCTCCATACGTGATAGTATGCGTCGTCGTTGCAGTCGATAGGTCGTATATGTTGACCTGAATCACGGTCGGGATCAAAGTCAAAGGAAAGGCGTGCTGCTCTGATGCGTCAGTCAGGAGTGCTGATTTCTCACACGATCCTCCACCACCCAAGGCCACTCGAATCTGCCGCTTGTAGTTGCCGACACAAAAGCCCGATGCAGGTGCAGGCACGCCGGACTTGTTCAAGAATAAGGTGTCCTCGTAGCCCGCTGAGTATGGCACCGACATGATCCCCAAGGAAGGGGCAGCCTGTGCATCGAGTTGCCAAGGCGTGCCCGCACAAGCGCCACCGTTCCGAAGGTAGCAACGACCCGCGGCATGGCACCAAGCACAGCCTAAACCCGAACTTTCGCAAGCCGTAGAAGTTTGCGACAAACCGCAGTCGTTCACTTTCATGCTGATGCTCAACCAGTTTATTTTTCCCCATATAAGCTTTCACCGATTGTAAGGTTTTCCAACTTATTTTTTCTGCAGTTGTACTCGTCGTACATTTACCGAAATTTTGACGGTTGGTATCCCATATTTTCTGTGAAAATCGTCTTGGAACGGCCGGCTCCTGACTATGGCGGGGACCACGATGCCGTGCTCGCCCGGGATTTCTTGCCCTGATTCCCACTTGCCTGGGCCAAGGGCTACCGTAGAAGAACTTGACGCAACGAAGGCCTGACAGTTACCGTCTCCACGCACAACCAGAGTAACAGCAACACCTGATTCGAGTATAGTATATACATGAGAAGATTGATTGAGAATCATGCGCAAGTCTTGAGCGATGAAAGTTGAAATATTAGGAAACGTTGGCAGAAGGAAAAGTAAGTGCAGTGGTGACCTGAGCTAGTCCACGATTGCTCCACGCTCGCCGAAGCTGGAGTAGTAGTGGTAGCCCCGTTTGTAGTAATAATTGCGTCGCAGATTTGCTCCGGAAGGTGGGGAAGCTCTCGTAGACAGAGATTTCCCTGGCAGTCTGCATGGTCCTCACATCGCGAAAATTGTGCGCATGGAGAGCATGAGGGGCCGCCGCAGTCGGTGTCGGACTCCAGGCCGTTTCTGATGCTGTCCTGGCAGGCAGGCTCTGCACAGCCGAAGGCATCAGAGTGCTCTCCAGTAGCAGGATCTTCAAACTGGTTAGGAGCGACGCAACGCCCAGACGGGCAGTGATTGCCAAGTACACACGACGAGGGCCTGGGAAAAGAAAAAAGGCTGCGATGGCCTGTTTGCTTGGACGTGGCACCTTGATTCACCGCCTTGACGGCGAAAGCGTAGTAGTTTTGTAGAGCCCCCGTTTTCATGGTAGCATCGTGATAGGTGACGTGGCTATGCAGCTGCGTATCGGTTGCTGTCATGCAGGCAGACACTGCCTGGATATCGGAAAGCATCACATCCAACGGAACTTGTTTGGTGGACATTACCAAATACACCTCCGCTGGAGGAGAAAGAAACTCCTTGGTTAACTGCAACCACGCGTTGGGTTGTGCGTACGCCAAGACACGCTGCACTTCCCACAAGCTCTCGTCGTCCAGGTCAGGCGTAGCAGATAATCCAAGCTTTACAAACTCGAGGTCTGGTATGGCATCTGGAAACATGATCCGCACAGACACCAACAGAGTGCCACTCGAACCAGAGTCCGTTTTGATGGCAATGGTCGCCGTTGCTGACTGGGAATATTGGAGTCGGATCAAGGTGCTGCCTTGTTTGGAGCCAGGAGCCCGCATAGAGCTTGGAGCGGATGTTTTGCTTGCAAAGGGAGACAAGTGCCACTGGATTTCCACGGGAGTTTCAAAGCATTTACGCTTGTGGATGATAAACTCAACGGCAGAATCGTCATCTGGCATCGCCCAGTCAAAGATCATAGATAAGTCAGGATTCTCAGACCCGTAGGACGTCACCCAGTTCTGAAGCTTGCGAAGGTCCACCGTGTAGTTCGTAAGTGACACGTTCAGAGCTGTGGCTGGAAACGTATCTTGTACCAACATCGACACGCCTCCGTTGAGATAGCTGGGGTTAGAGGCGACCATGGTAACTTTTTGCAAGTGTAACGGATTAAGGCCATTTGTGTCCAGAGGAATAATTTGGAATCTGATGCTTGTTACGTTGGGTGGCACAATGATATCAGCAGGCAGAAGAGCGTTTGTGCCGCCAAAGCTCAACGCGGCTGCTACAGCATACTGGGCTCCCGACGAAGGTAATAAAGATAGTGCTGTTAGAGTCACCGAAGTGGATTCGTCTTTGTTGGCTTTCGATAGGTTCAATCGCAGAGAGATAGGCTGCCCTTCTATCACCTTTGTCAAAAAGCCGTTACTACTGACAACTACTTCCAGGGCAAGCGTGCGCGCTGTGCAGTTTCGTCCATCACCTTCATAGGCTTGGAAGCACGTGCAAGTAAAACCACCTTCAGTGTTGGCGCAGATAGCGTTCGCGTCGCAGTTGTGTGTACCCAGCTCGCACTCGTCCACGTCGTCGCAGGCGATACCATCACCACTCCAACCAAGATCACAGCTGCACAGAAAGCTTCCGTCGGTGTTGTTACAAGTAGCCCTCAGTATGTCGCAATTGTGAGTTCCACGGCGGCATTCGTCAAAATCACAAAGCGCTGCCATGGGAGGGAGGGGAAGAACTTGGTTGAGTTGGTTCACACAAAAGTCGTCTGGCATGATTTCCCAATTGACCGAGTCTCGACATACCACCTCTCGGAAACTCAGGCCTGGAAGCTCACAAGGTTGAAATTCGCCAGCGGCCCAGTTGCAGCCAACTGCACCGCAGGGCTTGCTGGCAGGTGCGTAGATTGCTGGGTTAGGACAAAGGCTTTGATCGACTTGTTTTCCACGGTCGTCCAGACAGACATAGGTTCCTGTGCGATTGCCTTGGTGACAAGGAAGGTTGCACCTCGAGAAATCGCGCTCGGCCCAGTGGTATGAAGGCGACTGACACGCGCATGCCCTACATAATGAAACATGGTTAGTGTGCTCAATTTGTGGTGAACACCCTCTCCCACCCCACCCCATCCCCCACGCCTCCTCTCTAGATTTCTGTTTCTCTCTCTCTCTCTCTCTCTCTCTCTCTCTCTCTCTCTCTCTCTCTCTCTCTCTCTCTCTCTCGCTCCAATTTTATGCATGTATGTATCTATGCAAGTGCAGATGTATCGTGTGTGGTGCATGAATGTATTACTGTATGCATCATGATGCATGCACAAGTGTATACCGCTGCACGTTGATCGCATAGCCAGCTCCAGTAACAACACTGCTGTCAATCCAAGCCGCATGGTGCCCACCAATGGCAGTGTTGTTTGTAACAATGCAACCCACTCCGTAATTGGCGGCCACCACGGCAGGCTTGGGGACAGTGTCGCGCTCGACATACGGCAGTTCTAACAATGGATAGTGGTCAGGAATGTTCGACGCTTCCCACTTGAGCTGCTCGGGCTGCAACAGAAGCTGCAGCAGCAGCTGGCAGTCTCCCACAGTGTTGACAGCAGCAGTGTGCACATCGTCATATACGAAGCCAGCGCTGCCGCACGTTGCATGGCAAGACTGGCCGATTTTTCCAATCTGCCAGCAAGAGCCATTGAACTCCTGAGCTCCCGGTCCGCACTTGCAAGGCGCAACGCAACCTCTGATCCTAGCTTGTTCCAAGATAGGTATGCACGCACGGTCAGGTAGCTGCACCGTGCCCGTAAATCCATCCAGACAACGAGGCGACAACATAGACTGGGTGCCCTCTTCTCCGCACGCAGCGTTACAAGAGGTCCAGTTGGAGTCATCCCAGAATGGTAAAGCCTCCAACATGTCGCGCGTGCTCGTGACTGCAGCCACCTCGAGGCTTCCTGTCGGCGCATCAAACTCCAAGTACATTTCGTAGTCTGGCCAAGAAGCAACTTCTATAGAAGCATCGACCCAATCATGGCCAACAGGCGCAGAGGAAGTCCATATGACTTGATCATTTCCGGCCCTTCTAAGGGTAGCACTTCCATCTGCCGCGCTAGCTCTCCAAAGCAATCCTAGTCGCCCTCTTCCTGCGCCTTCCCTTACACGGAAGGTGGGGCTTCTCAAGTTTCTCAACTGTTGCTCGGGCAAGACCAGCCAGCCTTGTTGAGCAGCCAACGTCGTGTTGAATGACTGCCAGGGCGGGAACCAACGATTGAACTGCTGCGGGGTAGAAAAATCGAAGAGTGCACCGCCAAAGTAGGACATGGCTTTCAATGCCTGTACTGGAGATAAATATTCATTCCACAGCGCCACAGAACGTAACTGGCCTGTGAAGAATGATCCCGTTGAACAATCCAGAGATATCGAATCTATTTTGTCGCCATAGCGAATGGCCATGCCGATGGGTTGGCTGCCATAGCAATCAAGGCGACCGTTCTGGAGCGCTGAGCTATCTTGTACAGGGGCGCCCACATCTGTTTGTCCATTGGAAAGGCCATTTACCATATCACCGTACAATACAGAGATCGGCGACCCTTTAATCAGCCTCAACTGGGCAGCACCTGAAAAGTCGAGACAGGCAGGAAGACATTAGATGAATAGTACGAAAGGTTGCATGCGGTTTTCTAGCTCAGGTTTGCGCGGGTGCAAAGAAGCGCGTTGAGTCAGTTTAATATTTTACATTCATATGAAGCAGAAGAGGCGAAACATTCATGCGCAGGCTTAGCTACGTACCAACTACGGGCTGAGGTGCTTTGCCCAGCCATCGGCCCTCGCACGGAGTTTCAACTTGCCCGTCGCTGCAAAGGAGCTGCAGCGCCCGAAGCGATGATCCCACCTAGCA
>WBZZ01002670.1:152500-156597 GCA_019918135.1 Paulinella micropora | reverse complement strand
CATAAAGATAAAGAAGAGCTAGTACTAGCTCTTTACGTAGACCTCTCGAAAGCATACGACACAGTAGAACATTCAAAGTTACTCGACAAACTTCGACGAAATTTTAATTTCAACGAAGGCACAGTCCAGTTCTTTGAATCCTACTTCTCAAATCGCATTCAAGAAGTCCACACACAATATGCCAAGTCCCACAAACGCACCATCACACATGGCATCCCACAAGGCAGCACATTATCCACCACCTTCTTCCTACTCTATATTAACGACATAATCAATATCATACAACAAGGAACAGTATATACATATGCAGACGACACAACACTTATAATAACGGCAAAAACTCCTACAGACTTACAACAAAAAAACACAAACAGAAATAACTAAGCTAATAAACTACTTCCATTCTAATAACCTAGTACCCAACCCAACAAAAACAACATACACAATTTTCCATAAAACAAAACAAAATATCACAATAACAATAAACAACCACACCCTCGAGCAATGCCAACACGCAAAACTCCTGGGCATAACACTACAACATAACCTTAAATATGACCAACATATCAACAACATAATCCGTAAACTCCAACCCACAATCAACTCATTATTATATGCTAAAAAATATCTAAACACCAAAACAATGAAACAACTATACTACACACACATATATCCACACCTCATACAAAACATCTCCATCTGGGGGACGCATGACAACAAAAAGAAATATATACAACCACTCATAAAAATACACAAAAAAATAATCAGAATAATTGCAAAAAACACACTACCGCGCACATACCAAACCAATCCTAAATCAACTCAAACTACTCGACATCACCCACCTATACACCCTCCGTGTATGCATAGAAAATCACCCATTCATTTACCCTAAAAAAACACCTCAACAGACCACTCCACAATAACACATTTACACCAATCAATACCATACATCCATACAAAACCCGATACTCAACAAAAGGCAGCCTCTTTGTTAACCACAAAGACCCATACCTCACCAAGATCTTTGCAGATCAATGGAAATCAATTCCAAAACATATAACAGATGAAACAAAAATAAAGCCATTCAAAAAAGCACTAATGACATATCTACTAAAACATCAACAAACATCATAATATATGTAACATATGCACACGCGCGAAAAAAAAAAAAAAAAAAGAGAGAGAGAGAGAGAGAGAAGAGAGAGAGAGAGAGAGAGAGAGAGAGAGAGAGAGAGAGAGAGAGAGAGAGAGAGAGAGAGAGTGAGAGAGAGAGAGAGAGAAAGGGAACACCAAGCTTGCTCCTTTGTCTACTACCTGAAGGAGAACTCTCCGGATCAATCGACGTATATGGTCAACCACGCCCACTCTCAACTCCCCCCTCTCTCTCTCTTTCTCTCCTTTCTCTCTCTCTCTCTCTCTCTCTCTCTCTCTCTCTCTCTCTCTTTCACTTCTTCTAGGGAAAAGAAAAGAGAGGGGGGGCCGCCGCACATAAACGACTACACCTTTACAATAACATATATACATAACATAACAACATAATATTAATATCACCGCACAATATATCTAAACAGAAATATTAATTTTAATAACTATAATATAATATTAATACTGAGCAGCTGAATACTAATTTAATATCGATATCTTCCTTAATACGCTCAACTAGTACTGAATAACTAGGTTTCCACCTTAGATAAAGGTATAACTTACTAGCTATACTTTTCACGTGGACGTTCCCTGAGTCCAATTGTAAAATTGTTCTCTCAATAAAAATGAAGAAGAAGAAGAAGAAGAGAGAGAGAGAGAGAGAGGGAGGGAAAGGAATCGCCGATAATAAGGGAGTATTTCTGGAGGGTGGTGCACAAGTGGATATTATTTAAGTGGGTAAAAAGTATACCAGAAAGGAGTTTGTGGGTGCAAAAAATTGCAAGGAGCAGAAGTCGGTGCAAACCCCTTTTACATAGCCGTGTGGGACAGAGAAAAGCAAGAAACTAGGAAAGATTTTGAGTGGAAAATGATTTTGGTTATGATATTGCAAGGGGACGCAATTTTATCACATATGAATACTATGGGGAGGAAAGAGGTACCATCTTCTTGTAGATGCTGTGGGCTGTTCGAGGAGAAAGAGTTGTTCAAAGAACTCTTTTTGTCAGATTTTGACAGAGCGGACAGCCAGCCTTGCCACATTTCATGGGGTCGGACCGTCCAGTTTCATGGTTTTGACATTTTGGGGACTGGTGTTTCTTTGATTTCTTCCCCAACAGACCACATCACCGCCCCCAAGGCTTCTTGAAAGTGTGATAATAAAATTATGTATCGTGTTTCAAGAGAAAGACAAAGAGAAAGTGTATGTATGTTGTAAAAGTGTGTTTCAAGCTACGTACAAATATGTATGTGTGTGTATGTTTGTATATATGTTTGCATTGCATAAACATAAACATAAACATAAACATGAACGTAAACGTAAACATAAACATAAACATGCATAAACATGAACATAAAGATGAACATAAATGTTTGTATGTTTGTATGTTTGTATGTATGTTTGGATGTATGTTTGTATGTGTGTAATGTATGTATGTAGCAGGTTGGCATGTTCACCCGCTTGACTGAGCAGAGCAAAGCGGGTAACATACACAGCATAGCCCAAGCCGTGAGCTCGGTATGCAGCATCCATGCCTGGACATAGCATGGGTGTATGTATCTGAAAATGTATGTAATATTTACGTAATGTATGTACGTAATGTATGTATGTATGTATGTATGTATGTATGTATGTATGTATGTATGTACATTGTATGTATGTATCTATGTATGTATGTATGTATGTATGTTGTATGTATGTACATATGTATGTATGTACATATATATGTATGTATGTATGTATGTATGTATGTATGTATGTATGTGTACGTACGTACGTATGCATGTATGTATGTGTGTATATATGTATATATGTATGTATGTATGTATGTATGTATGTATATATGTATGTATGTATGTATGTATGTATGTATGTAACATATGTATGTATGTATGTGTATGTATGTATGTATGTATGTTCCATATGTATGTATGGTATGTATGGTATGTATGTACATATGTATGTATGTATGTATGTAATGTAATGTAATGTAATGTAATGTAAATGTAATCTATGTTATGTATGTTATGTATGTCATGTATGCATGCATGTGCATGTATGTCATGTATGCATGCATGTGCATGTATGTCATGCATGCATATCTGTATGTAAACAGACATACACACACACATACATACATACAGAAATACATACATACAGAAATACATACATACAGAAATACATACAGACATACAGACATACATACAGACATACATACATACATACATACATTCTGTTTTAGAGGCGGTCGAGCTGGGTTTGCTGTGCGTGTTGTGGCATGTTGCTGCGTAGAGCAAGGACGATCTGGGCGCTTGGTGTGCGTGCGTGTTGTGTCTTGTAGAGCAGGACGAGCTGGGCGCTTGGTGTGATTGCTGCGAGCTCAGCCGACAGGACAGGTCGCCACACAACACACACACGCACCGCTTCTACCGCCACCGCCCGCAGAAAAGAAATGGTGGTTTGCGGGCGGCAGCGGTGTAGTGTGTATGTTGAAGGGGGGGGGGGGGGGGGGGGGGTTGTATGTGTCATGTTGCATCTGTCAATGTGGTGAGCATGAGTGGGCAGTGTGTTGTGTGCGTTGCGTGCAGGCTGTACGGGTTTGCGGCGTGTTTCTTTTTGGGCTGGGTGCTGTCCTTTCTCTCCTGGTTCGCCATCCCGGGTCTCCTCCTCCTCCTCCTCCTCCCCCTCCGTCTCCTTCTAAAGGAAGGGAAGAAGGAGGGCAGGGAGGAAGCAAGCACGCCCGCCAGACAGCAGCGCATGGTGGTTGAATGGGTTGGCGGGGGTGCTGTGCAGATCCAGCGCATGTTGGTGGTGTAGTCGACTTTGATTGTGTGTGTGGTTGGCGGTGTGTGCTCTGTTGTGCAGACCTGGCGTCGCGGCCCGAGAAGTTCGCCGTGCTCTACACCTCTGGCAACCTCGGTGCGCAAACAACACACACACACACACACAGACA
>WBZZ01002670.1:105000-147500 GCA_019918135.1 Paulinella micropora | reverse complement strand
CGGCCCCGATCTAGTGGACGGTCTGTCTATACTATCCCGATCTATACTAACCCGAGCGAGTAGTAACCCTTGCAGCACCGCCCGCCTTATGCGCGGCAGCTCCGCTCCGACTACTTTTCACCGCGCCTCTTTCCCACTGGCTTGAAACCTCGCCGATCCCGCAGACCCGAAGCTCGCTGAGCCTTGCCGCCTTGAAGCTGACCTCTCCGTCTTGAAGCTTGCCGTCACAAGTTTCCTCGTGCCTCATCTCGATCCCTCGTCGATGCATGATCGCTCCCCCCCCCCCCCCCCCACCCCCTTATCGTCTTTCTCGGAACCAATCGATCTCGGCCTCTCGTGCTCAAATGTATCCGCTTGCCGGAATCGTGCCCGCAGTTGTTTCTCTGGCTTTTAATAGCCCCATAATGCCCCCTGGCACGTTGCAGTCCCGATCGCCCAGCCCAGAGGCAACGTAGGCAAGGAAGGGCGCCCCGAACCTTTGCTACCCCCGTCGCGGTCCCCCCAGCTCTGAAACGCCATGCTTGAAACGAACCTGAGAGCTGATAACATAAATGGTATGTACTCTTTGTCTATCCTCCCAGTCATCCCTTCTCCCCCCAATGATCAAAGTCTCTCCTTGATTCCGCTCGTAGCCCCCATTATACAGCTTCTGTGAGTGCTACTAGTGCAGCCCCGCATGTCTGTAATATATAAAGCCTTGACTCGGGTTCGAACCCTATATATGCCCCTTTCCCATTCCCTTTGTCTCCCGTTTTTCAAGTCTATCTGAGTTACCGTTTCCCCATCGTCGTCATCGTCACACGTGGCATCATCTTTCTCATCTTTCTCATCACTGTCCCTCGCCCCCTCCCCTCTCCCTCCTCTATCAATCCCCCCTCGCTATTCTGTCTATCTCCCCTCGCTTTTCTATCCATCCCCCCTCGCTATTCTATCCGTCCTATTCGGACTATCCCTATTTGTTATCCCCTGCCTACCGGGCCTCTCCCCCCTCCCCCCCAGTTTCGCACAGCCCCGGCTGCCAATGCTTTGTTTGCGCTCCGCAACAGCAGCGAAATGGAAACAGTGGCGTCGGGGGTCAGCAGCCTCGGAATGACAACCACGGGCATGGCGGTGGCGGCGGCGCTGGGAATGGCGGTAGCGGCCGCAATAATGGAATGTACGGCTGTTACGGAGGCCAGCAGCTGTCGGCAATTTGGCAGCCGAGCAATCAACAAGAAGCCAACCATGTTAATAGTCTTTCTGCTTATTTAGCACATTCGCAGCCGCTGAGCAGACAAGCGCATATCTGGCACAGTCGCAGCAGCAGGGCAGTCGTCGTCCGCAAATTTATGATCCGCAGTGAGGGGGTGCGCAGGGGGTAGACTGAGTTGTCCCCGCCCCGTCGTAGAATCTATATCCTTCCTGGAGAAATTGTTGGGCTGGGCAGACTCGTGTCAGGTATTCGTCTAGGACTCCATATGTCCCCGGGCTGAGTGATCCTCCTTGAGCGATGCAGGCATACTCTCAAATAGTGGCCTCGGAAGGGGAATTTCAGGAAATGTTCGGATACATTCGACACAGATTCAAAGATTCCTCGCTCCAAATAAAAACGCTGGACGCTAAAGGCAAGACGACCTTTCTCCCGGAGAGTATTGACCGAACCCGGGGTCACAGATGTAGGTGAGTTCGGCCCTATCGAACGCTTTTCGGATGTCGGTGGTGAATTCTTGGGCTGCCCAGTGAGGAGGGGTGCTGCTCGCAAGTCGGCTAGCATCAGTCTCAGGACCATGTTCAATTCGTCTGTTCCGCTTACCGTAGGCGTGTTTGCCTTTGATGTCTTGCGGATGCACCCCGTGTGAAGTTTGAACGTTTCAACGCGGTAGGTAATCAATTTCGCATCAAGATTTAGGATTGCATTGGATAAAGTGATGCCTCTCCAATCAGTAACGTCGGCTCCCGTTCCCTCCTTTCCCAATTTGACATAGCAGGCCAGGTTTCCATTCAGTGGGTAGCTTCCTGCCGCGCCAACATCGACTGAAGTAGGCTACTAGCGCTAACTTGGCTTCTTGTGGTAGAAACTTGAAGACGTCGGGTGGGATGCAGTCTTAAACTGGGGAGGGTCCCTTTTTTTCTTGGATAGCCCATTCTAACTTGCCAAGGGAGAAGGGTCGCCGGGCTTCTTTGAGAGCCTGTTCCCTTGTCATGGGTGAGGAATGCACGCATAGCTCGAGATAAAAAAACCCAATCTGTCTCCAGTGATTACTGACTCCACAAAGGGTCCGATGGGGATGATCCTGCCCGTCCTATCACGGTCAGGGTTGTCTCGTTGGTGGTGCCATTCTTCCAGACGCGTGTGGCGCTTCACCCTGAGTTGGGCGGCCCACTTTGCAAGGCGATCGACCACCTCATTTACCCTTTCTTGCCAGACAAGCTGTCCTCTTGGTGAGCACGTACCCAGTGGCCCGGGATGAAGACGGGGGCGATGTCCTTGTGGAACCTGGCCAGAGCATCCCATAGTCCAGGTGAGGGGCGGTCCTTGAAAGTCTCATGGTATTCCCCATCAAGGTTTGCTTCGGAGTGTGATTTCTAGTCAGTGAATATGTGGGTCCGCCTGGATCTCAAGTTCGTTTGGCGGATGTACTAGCCCTCCTGCAACGACGGCTAGGATTTCCTGTGCTCCACTCGCCGGGTTGTTGGCGGCACCGTAAATGGCGATGCACTGTCCTTGGTGGAAGAGGGGGGCCCCGAAGCCTGCGACGTGTCCAAGCTCGGGAAATGATGAGCCATCGGTTACAAGGATAGCATCATATGGGTACAGGGAGTCCGGAGAGAGTGGATCTGGGAAGTCCAGCCGGGGGGCCAGCCGGTCAACGGGGAACTGTTGTTTGATGTCATCTGACAATGTGTGGAGACGTTGTTCTGAGTTTGAGGCAGAATCCCCACTGGTCCTCATTTCGGGGTATGTTGAGGAGAAAAAGGTCTGGCTCATGTACTTCGAGATGCTGGAGGAGCTTATGCAGGATGTCCACTGGGGGGGGGGGGGGGGGGCAATGTATTCTGGTTGAACGTCAATACCTCGAGTCCGCAATCGTTTTTTCTCGTCCTTGTTTCTATCAGGGAAGATGCCATCGCTCTGTCGGGAACGGGTCATGATCAGGTAGGCTCGCAATGCAGGCGCTTCTTGATCCTTGCGAGCTTTGGTGAGGCGATGTACTTCCTCCCGTAGTGCCTGAGCTTACCTAGCTTGAATGTTCGCTTCCGATTCGAGTAAGGTGGAGTTTAGTGTGGTCAGTGGGGTGGCCCACCCCATCCACAGAAGCGGTTCTAGCGTTCCCTTGTTGACCTGGTCTCCAGGGAGGCGGGAGGCCGGATGCGGTCGCCCCCCAGCAGGAGGTCACGTCGGTTGTATTTGACCTCTGCCGGTGGGGTCCATATTCGTTCACCTCATCTGTGATGCGTGACCTGTACAGGTCCGTATAGTGCTGGTAGATCACCGCAGGGGACGGTCGTTGGGGAGTTGATTCTGTCTGGATCAATAAGTAAAGTTTGGACTGTTGCCTGTCGAAGATCTGGTTGAGGGTTTTCCTGTGTGGAAGTTTCGCAAGCCGCTGTCTAGTTCTTCTTGGGCTCCCGATATCCGCGTGCAGACCTTTGCAACTTCCTTGAAAGCTCGGGGCAATTCTCCTTCCAGGTCCAGCTGGGTATCGGATGGTATTTCAGCGAGAATTCCTGCCACCACTGTTCCTTTTAGATATAGCGTTCGGCAGATATCCTGCCAAAGGCGGAGGATTCTGTACGAGAGAGTATGATAGCCATATCCATCACTCTCTGGAACATATAGTGTAACACTGGCTTCTTTGTCAGTATCCACCTAGCGATGGCCAGACACGACCAGGCCTCTGGGCTGGCAAACAACCCCCACTCTTTCAACCGACACACAGGCCTGCTTACTCACCCTGCGACAGTGGCCTCTGGAGGGCCCCGCTCTCGACCCTTTGCTAAACCCAAAAAATGGAACCAAGTTCAACTTGACTCTTTCGAGCAGAGCATCAAGGGGAGCGTCCAGGATTCCGTCCCGCCTCAGTGCATGCTCCAGCTAGCCGTCCACGATGCTGAGGCATTGCGTCCACCAGAAGCGGCGGAAGAGCCGGTGGCCGGCGCTGACCAGCGGAGCGATAGGAAGGACCCCCCTGCGTCAGCTAATCAACCTCTTGCCAGACGCCGCCCACGCCTGCCCAGAACCAAACAGAAGATAACCAAGATTCCACGCATACTGAACGCTCCAGTCAGTGAAGAAGTGCATCCAACGTGACGTCCCACGGAAGCCTTCAAGTTGGTGGCTGAGGTCCTCTTCGACAGAGAGAACGCTACTTTCTCGAAGCTCGTGAAGGAGCTCCAAGGTGACACGGAGTTATGGGCGTCTGTGGGGGTGGACAATGCAGACTCCAGCCCGGAGAGATGGGTCGTCGAGGACGACATGGTGGGTCGAGCAATGCGATGTGTGCAGAAAACCATTGTTGATGGGTGGAAGTACACCGGCCCTAAGCCTCAATCTCCCCCTCGTGAAAATCAATAACAGGGGCAAAGGGATCTTGGTGGTCCCTTGGACCTTAATGATGAGGAAGCATTCTATGGTCAGGGATACCTGCGTAGGTGCCCTCAGTATTACGGTACTGGTGTTCATCGTGGCCCGGGGATGGGTTGAGGCAACGGGCAACCTCTCTGCATGAAGAAAGCTGGAGCATTATGGCTCAAGTCGGGAGCTATGTGCAAGGATAAGTTTCATCCGGAACGTTGGGATAATACTGTGCAGAAGGAGGTTTTGGAAAGGATACGCCACACTTACCCTGTGGGTCCTTTCAGAGGTCCGCTCGATACAAGCAAGTACAGGGAGGAGTTCCGCAACCTTTCTTCAGCGAGATAAGAAGGCTTATGAGATGAAAGGGTGGACGGATCCGGCGGATGCACCTTAGAAGAGATGTGAGTGGGAAAAGTTCACCGTTTGGAATCCCATCAAATCGGATCCGGGGAATGCACCGGAGTCGTACGGAAGGAATGACCCGGGATAAATGGGAACCTCCTCTGAAGGATTCCTCTTGGGCATACAAGGGATCAGCGGCGAGCTCAAGTAATCGTCGTGAGCGAGGGCGGTCGGCTGAACGACGCAGTTGTTCACGATCGCGAGATCGTCGAAGCGATGGTGGTCGTAACGATCGAGGATCGGGAGGTCGATCTCGTCATGATAGTGACCGGGGAGGCTACGATCGAGAGCGACGGAGCTTGAGGGAGCGTGTACGATCACCGCCGCGAGATCGGGATCGAGAGTAATTAAGGTCGAGGGAGCGTACCATCTCAAATCGGTACCCACAGTATTAGCATGGGAAATACCCCTTATGCTGATGCAAATGCTTATGGGGGGGTCAGGGAAACGTTCTCCCATTGCGCCCCTTGCAATTACAGTCGGCGGCGGGAGGCGCCGGTATTATTATACCAATCAGGTGCCAGCGCAACAGATGCCGGTGGGGTACGGGCAACTGCAGCAGTATTATGCACCACAGCAGCAGGTGGCCTCGTATGTTCCGCCGCCATATGTTCCACCGCCACCTTTTCAACCTTCGGGGGGAACGGCGGGGAACCAAGGATCGCCGGGGATGCAGTTGCAGTCTCAACAGCAAGTCCAGGGTACGGCATTTGGAATAACGCTGATGGACACTCTGATGGGTGTGCAGGACAAGGCTCAGGAACTGCGGGCTCGGGAGCAACTAATGCGGGAGCCGCAACTAGTGCCTGACTCGGAAGTCGGGACGGGTGATAAGTCGGGTGAGTTGCCTGTCGGCCACGGAGGCGACGAGGTTGCTCATGACTTGTCATGTGATGATAGGACTCGCGCGGGGACGCAGCGGGTTGAGAGACCGATGTTAGGATTGGCCTTGGAGGGCCAGGATAGTCAGGATATAAAGGTTGAGGACCTTGATAGTCACAGGGACACTGTGCGTCTAGTGATGAATAGAGGTACGGACCTTGATAATGTTGTCGAAGCAAACGCGCTGAAGGACAAATATTTTGGTGGTTACGAAGCACTTTCGGCGGACGGGTGTGGCCCGGGGAAAGCTGAATTGCCTTTGCTTTTCACTAAAATTTTTATTGAAGATGTACAGGAGGAATGGATTGTTGGAAATGATATAATGGCATCTCTGAATGTGCTCGGTAAAGAGTTTATTGAACTGTGGAGCAAAGAGCCATGATTCAAGCACGGGTTTCGAACGTGTCGAAGAAGAGTGAAGGGAGTGGGCGGCATGACAGTGATAATCGGATCAGTCATGCTGACCTTCCTTTTGAAGGACGGACAATCTTTCTCTCACAGGTTTTGGGTCGTCCCAGCCTTGCTGGTGGTCTCCTGTTGGGGCTGAGGAGCCTAAAGCGGATGAACGCTCGGATCTATACGGATCTGAACGTGGTGCAGTACGGTGGATCCGAGGTGGCTCCCCGGTACGAGGTGGTACCGTATGAACCTTTACGGCGAGGTAGCCGGTGTGCAGGAGCACACATTGTGAATGTGAGTGTCACGTCAGTCGTGCGCGCCGACTGGGAGAGGACTAGGGCGGTGTCCGTGGAGGGCGAGGAGGCTGCGATCACTCCCCACATTCAGGAGCCTGTCACAGCCTCGTTCTTCCATGTATGCACAGTAGGGTCGGGGGACTCTGAGGATTTGAGGGTGGTCGGTGAAAGTTCTGAGGACACAAGTCAGGAGACGGAATATGTCTTGCCACAGCCCCTGGCTGGTCCTATACGAACCCACGCGATGTGAGGATCGCGAATGTGGTGTGTAGAGATTCCGCAGAGGATGAGGTGGTGTTGACCGCGATAGAAGAGAGGTTGGAACACTCTATGCAGCAAGAGAGGAATTGCTGCGGGGTAAGATCGCGGGCATGGAGGATGCTGGTGATCAACACGTCTATATCGACGTGCATTCCACCACAATGTCACATGTGGTATGGAATGTTACCCAACATGCGCTACCGGTCAAGCAGCCTAAGCCTACTGTGGAGGCCTTCCTAAAGAGTCACTGGGATGATAACTATTTTTTCCTAAGGGAGTCAAGGCCATTAAGGTGGTCTTGAAGGCCAGGTTGGCGGTGGAAGACTTCACTATTGTTATTCCAGTGGGAACTCGGACGGAGATGTGGTGGCAGGATATTGAAGATCACCTCACTGATGATCGATTCCAATACCGCATAGAGGTCATAAGTTGATCTTGGCTTTGCGGATGGGAACAAAAGAGAAGGCTAAGCTGGCTCAGCGGGAAATGGCGGGAGTCCGTACGCAAGCCTTTTCTTGGATCACGGGGATATATCATCGCACACATGCAATGCAATATGCGATCATCATAGATCATTTAGCACAGCTTGTTCAGTGGAAAGGTAAGAAAGAGACACGATACCATGGAACTATGGTACGTGAGGATGAGGGCCTATCCCGATGGAGGATGTGGCACAGGTGTCATGCAAAGCTTCTCCGAAGGAGATCGAAGAAGCAAGGATAGCAGCGGAAAAGGCTATCGCGGAAAAGTATACTACTTGGGAGGGTACTATGAGGGAGCAGGATGCTCTCAAGGACATATTGGAAGATAACATGGAGGTGTTTGGGCCTCTTGAAGCTGGGTCTGTTCGAGGTTATGAGGCTAACTTCGGGCGGAAACCGGGTGAGAACGTGGTGGGTCACAGGAGACCGTCACGCATGAGCTATCATGAGGATCGGATGGCTCGGGATATTACTGAAGAACCGTTGGAAAAGGATATTATTGAAGCACGCTTGTTGGAGGTGTCTTCACCTGTGCGTATGGCACCCAAACCGGATGGGTCCTTACGTATGTGTATCAACTACTACGAGATCAATAAGATTCTGAAGCAGATTGAAGCGCCGGCACGGATCTCAGGAAAGGGATCAATCGGCTTAATTAAGCATGCCAAGGTTTATACGACGTTGGATCTTAAGAGTGGATTTTGGCAGATCCCTCTTAATGAATCGTGTCGATATCTTACAGTTTTCATGGTTGGAATGACCACATATGTTTGGAAGGTGTTGCCGATGGGGCTTAAATGCTCACCGGGACTATTCCAACATGCCATGACCATGATGCTTGGGAAGGAGTATGACGATGAAGGAACGGTGGCCCGTCTTGGGACGACGGAGGACTATGCGTTCTGTTATTTTGATGATATTATCATTTATTCAGAAAGCATGGAAAAGCACTTCGAGCACATTAAGGACGTCTTACGACGTAGTAGCGCATTTGGATTGCGGCTAAATGCGAAGAAGTGTGACTTCGCTCAAAGCAAAATACAGTATTTAGGTTATGAGATCTCCGAGGGTCGCTGCGCAATTGCTCAGGAGAAGAGGAACTATGTGGTGTCAATGCCAATGCCACAGACTGGGACGGACCTACATTCCTTTATGTCGCTAGCTCAATATTACGGGGACTTTATTCCGGGGTTCGCGGAACGGGCAGCGGTAGTAAAGAAATTTCTTAAGCAAGGGATTGGAGATGGCCCCTGCGGCCCGAGGAGGTCAATAGGGTCATAGCGGAACTCAAGGATGAGATCTCTAAGGATCCAAGGCAGGGAGGACGAATTCTGATGCTGCGTGATTGGAAAGAGCAGTTTGTGCTGGACACGGATGCGTCAGCATACGCTGTGGGGGCGGTGCTTCAGCAGATGGAGAGGTCCATTGGGCAACTGCGGCCCGTGATGTTCATCATCCGGCAGCTGATTCTGGCGGAAAGGGAATACTGTACTAGACAGCGGGAAGCGCTTGCCATAGTATGGGCTTTTTCAAAGGTTGCGGGAGTACCTTTGGGGTACACCCAACATTTTGGTGAGAACGGATCACCACAACCTACAATGGTTCATGTCGGGAGACCATAAGGGTAGGTTGGCAAGGTGGCAGTTGGAATTGGCGGAGTATGATTTCACCATTCATTACATCAAGGGCAAAAGGAATGTTGTCCCTGATTTCTGCTCTCGTTATGAGAACAAGAGTGGGCAGAAGGAGAAGGCTGTATGTAGATGACTTGCAGCGTCGAAACACAGTTCGAGAGGTGCGGATGGCGCAGTTCGAATTTCGCACGCCGGGAGCAGTGTTTGCGATCATGGGGCATGATGTGGACCTGCACGAGTGGGAGGAACAGGGGGCGGAGGATGCCAAGCTGCCATCGGGGCTTTGGTATCACCCGTTCACTCATAACAATCATCAACGTGACACGCGTAGCAAGGAAGTGACTGCAGTGGAGGCAGTCGAAGTGGCAGCACAGGAGAAATGCAAGTGTTGTTACTCGCAAATAGCCAGGGAGGCTTGTGAGGATATCCTTTGGGCGGAAGCCAGGACCGCCGATAGGGAGGAGGAGGAGGAAGTTAAGAACGGAAGGCACGGCGCCTTTAATGCGGCCTTGCTGCCGAAGGGCCCGATGTTTCTTAGTCTGGAGGATGAGGAAAGAGTTAACGAGGAACATCTCTTTCAGCTACCGGAAACACATTCGGACAAGGTTCGATTCCAGTTGGAGACTGACACGGCTGTCAGACTGGCGTCGGTGGAAACTTTTCGGACTTTCACCAAGGAAAGTGCGGAATAAAAGGAGTTACGGAAACATCTTGCTAACCCTCAAGCTAGACCTGAGGATAACGAGATACGAAAGCTCAAACGATGCTTGGTGCTGAAGGATGGACTCCTTTGGTACATGGGCAAGGATGGAATATATGCCAACGAGGAAGACCGTTGGTTGTTATGGGTTCCACAAGAACTCAGAACGTCCTTATTGATCGCGGCGCATCAATTGCCCGATGCAAAGTCATCCAGGGGTGGAAAGGATGACCTGGTCTTTACGCAGAAGGTTTTGGTGGGATAACCTAGGGAAAAGAGTCAAAGAGTTTGTGAAAGGTTGCCCTCACTGTCAGATGGCAAAGCTTCCGTATAAGCCGAATTTGGGACTCAAGGGTGAGTATGATATCACCTCGGACATTTTCGATACTTTGCATATCGATAATGTTGGTCCTTTCCCGGAGGCGGGAGCGGGAAAATTCAAATATCTGTTAACGGTGATTGATCGAACATCCAATTACGTTATCACTGTTCCTGTTATGATGTAACCGCGGAGGTTACAGCGGCGGCTCTAATTGATCATGTATTTGGCCGCATAGGGATCCCGAGAAGGATTATCTCGGACAGAGGTACAAGTTTTGCAAATGAGGTCTCGCAAATGATTGCCAAGTTCTTTGGGTTTGATTGGCAGTATGCAACTGCTTTTAATTCAATAGCCAACGGTAAAATTGAGCGAGTGCATAGGACGCTTAAGGCAGCGTTGAAGACCTATCGCAAAAATAGTCAGTTCAATTGGATATGCGTACTGCCTATGTTTACGTTCGCCATTAACAATTTGGCTTCAGCGTCGTTAGGGGCATGCGCGTGGTGTGAGTCCGCATCAGGTGGTATATGGGAGATCGTTGAACACACCAAAGGAGTTGTTGTTTCCACCCGATAAGTGGGAGCCATGCGAGCTGTTGGGAGTTCGATTGCGAGCTATTGCAGAAGCACGTAGTGCGATCGAGAAGTGTCGGCAGACGCTGAGATAAATGCAGCGGGAACAAGAGTTGGGCAAGTACTCTCATGTAGAGTATAAGGAAGGGGATATGGTCCTGTTGTTCCAACGGTACCGAAGGGGGTATCAGTCAAGTTCTACAATAAGTGGCATGTGCCATTCAAGATTGTACAGCAGATAGGTGCGTACAATTTAATTGTAAGAGCGCCTACGGGGGCACGAGGAAAGGAGCAGATTGTTCATGTGCGGCGATTAGCCAAGTTTAGTCCTTATTTGCTGGAGGACGAGAATGAGGAGCATGCGTTGAGGCGGATTGCACCGGCGTTTAGACAGCCGCCATCATTGCTTACGCGTAAGGAGCGTGAGGAGGCGCTGCGGAAGCAACAAGAGGAAAGCAAAGTGGAAGCGAAGCATGCGGGTCGGGACGACAACGCATTAGTGGACGCCAAGGATAAAAAGGATGTCCTTATATCCTTAAGCTGACGGAGGCGGTACAGGGCTGTAAGGGTACAGTATGCAAGAAGCCATGGATACTAGTAGCCGGCAAAGATGTGGCTAAGATCGAATGGCAGGTAGAGTAGTAAATTCTATCTGTGTCTGCCACATGAGGATACGGTTATGGATAAGGATTTCGATCATTTCTTTTTAATGCAAGTTACGTATGTACAGCCCAAAACACGGATACGAGCTGCGTCGGGGTTGGCACCAACAATGCAGTTTTGGAGAAGTAAAAGTGAGGTCGGGCTCACGCGCATATGTAGTTAGCTGCCCATCAAAAAGCTAATCAATGACAGTTTAATTTTCACTTAATTTCAAAGTATGATTTATTTATTTAAGTGATTACTTTGAATTCTACATAAAAAAATAAATTGAGGTATGATGGTTCTTGCGTTGTAAGCATTCTTGCATCCAACGAGTAACTTTTTTGCTACTCCCTCCGGCCCGCACATTTTTGAGCGGGAAGTTTCACGATTGGCTAGGAAATTCTACTGGTTTTTTGGTTGAGCTGGGGAAATGTTTTTTTACACTGGGGAAATATTTTTTACACTGAAAAATGATGTCCGAGGATCCTATACACATAGCTAGTTTCTGGTGTGTAAGAAATACATAATGAAGGAAGAACGTAAGAATTCAGTTTACTGAGTTTCAAAGTATATACTTTTCATTAAAATAGCATTTGTATATGCTGAGCAATTTCAA
Organism: Paulinella micropora; assembly: GCA_019918135.1. NCBI lineage: Eukaryota > Cercozoa > Imbricatea > Euglyphida > Paulinellidae > Paulinella > Paulinella micropora. The sequence goes on along the minus strand of WBZZ01002670.1, from coordinate 135,731 downwards.
AGTGAAAACCGGTCGTAATACATCAAAGCAAAATGAAAAAATCTTCATAGAAGCTGTATTATTCATTAAATGTTGCTGGAAAGTAGTTAATTCAACTCATATGTTCACTTGTTGAACATTTCTGACTTTTTGTGGCTTATTTTTTTGTGTGCCTAAAAATATAAAGTCAGACATTTTTTGAAGCATGAAAATCGAGAAGGCAGTGACCTTGTGTGTATTTCAGGAGGTCTGTGCACATATTCTGAGGCTTGAAATAGCATCACAATAAACAAAAACATCATTTTCAATAATAAAATTGAAAGGAGCGATGCGTTCTCATCGATTTTCAAAAAATATAAAGTCAGACATTTTTTGAAGCATGAAACTCGAGAAGGCAGTGACCTTGTTTGCATTTCAGGAGGTCTGTGCACATGTTCTGAGGCTTGGAATAGCATCACAATAAACAAAAACATCATTTTCAACAATGAAATTGAAAGGAGCAATGCGCTCTCATCGATTTTCAAAGTGTCTCATTGTGTATTCAAATTACCAAGGACAGGCTTTGTGAATTTACGTGTATTAAGTATACAAGCAGATTTAGACATTCTATAGTCCTATAAGATTTAGACCTTCTATAGTCCTATACAAACTGATTTCTAATCACAAAACATAACTTGCCAATTTTTCATTGCAAAAAAATACCGCCAAACACCAAGTAAGTTTGTCGTACAGAAGTGGAATTTTATTGAAAAAATTTGTACAAGTGTTTTTGAACTAGTATCCTATTGAACTATCAAAAGCGAAGACTGGCAACCAAAGATACAAGGTGCTACAAATATCAACAACGAAAACGAGTGCACAGACACCATTTGTGACATGAGAAATTTCACCGTACCTCTTCCAAAAATCAACACCGCAAAATCGGGTCACTGCCGTATAAAAAAGTGAGGACCGGCTTGAACAACATGCATTTTTCATGTCAGAAAGGGGCTGCGATCTAGTTCTGAACCAGAAGGTTTCATAAAATTTCAATTATAGAATATGAAAGAAAAAATGCAAACTACTAAGTTCCCACAGTAGTTTTCAGCGATTTTAATTAACATCGCTCATAGTGGTTTTTTTGAAAAACCTTCCTCAATCAGAACGTGTTGTTTTTGACCACAAAGATGTGTGGTCAAGTAGTAAATTGTATCATTCTTTTCCGAGTATAGTGTGGGAACTACTTGAAGATCTGTATTAGTAAATGAAAAAAAACAGTATTAAAAAATCTATTTTAGTTTAAAAGCCGCAGATTTGCGCCCCGATTTCCGTGACTGTGTTTATTGACATGCGCCCCGATTTCACTGTGTTTATTGACATGCTAACTACATATGCGATATAGGATCTTTGCACCTGTGTTCCGAGACGGGGAAGGCTTGGAACAGTGGGATGCGTCCATCGAGAAGGATTACCCGAGACACCAGCACCAATAAGCTTATCAACACGAAAGGACCTGTAAGGTTTCGCAGCCCGCTTTGGTCGGCGCTGGCCGCTCCACGTCAGTTCGGCCCATACTGCCTTGTGGTCCGTATCAAGATCATCTTCGCATACTCCGAACTTTGCTCCAGATGCCAAGCCAGGCGACGCGCAGATGTAATCGAGGAGGTGCTTGCCTGTGCCCATGCCGCGCTGCTCACGCCGGGACCACCAGTAGGACCCTTCCACTGGGCACGAGAAGCCGCTCAGATTTCGCAGGCCCGTAGCGACGAGGACAGCCGCGAGTCTCTTGCCGTTCTCCGAACGTACCGGTGCTCCCTTATCATCGACCTCCCCGTGCTGACCGACGATGCCCTCCTCTTTTCGGCTGCATGCCGGCCCGAGCTTCGCGTTGGCATCCGCCACCGTGACCACAAGACCTTTGGCTCCAAAAAAAGCTATAGCTGCCTGCCAGGCCGCATACGCCTCTGACGACTCTTCTTCCTGCGTTTCCTGGGGAAAGTAGCCGTTGCCCACACTCCTGAGCGCCGGTAACACCCGAGGCGATACGCAGCCACACTTGCTGCCGGTGGTCGACGGGGGCTGACACCAGGTTGCAATACGGACCAAGGAAGTTAGCCACCGCGAATAGAACCCCACCCTTGCAGCGATTCTTCTCGCTGACCTCCGCAGGTTTTCCAAAAATCCGGAATCCATCCAGGCTGCATTTGGAAAGTTGCTTGTTGCCCATGCGGTGCTCCTGAGCCCCGATGACTAGCCAGCCCTCGTGCTTGTAGAATGATGCCCATTCCGCCGTGCCTACGTTGTCGTATCCCGTTTTACCCTGCCAGTTGTGACTCGCGACGAGTAGCTTGAAGCCGGTATCGAACTGCTTGGAGCGGTGCTTCTTGGCTCGTTTCCGGACCCGACGGCCGCGCTTGGCTTCCGCCCTCGTGCTGCCCCCCTCTGCAGGTGCTTGCGCAGGTTGGTCCCCCACTGCACTGGCCGCCGAATGCAGGGGCACCACATGCACATCAGCACACTCAGACACACACTTAGGTGCATCGGCAGCCAATTCCGAAGACACCACCTGCACATCATCGACACATTCTTCATGCAGAGGCAAGACGCGATATCCCGTCGCAGCTTCCTCCTTCCGGACCGCCGCTTCCCCACGCAGATGGATGCGAATAAGCCTTCGGACACGTTCCCTGTCCCTGAACCTGCGCCCAAGGGCCACATTGACCCCTCTGCCGAAGAATTTGAGATGTTTGAATTGCTGCAACGCCGTCTGCCTGCTGTCATCGTCCTCGTAGACCAGCTCCAGGTGACGAGACATTCGCTGGCCTTGCCACTCCATTACCGGGACCACCAGACCAAGACCGCTCATTTTGGAGGCGATCTCCTGTAGATTGGCGCGTTTTGAGAGCCCCCAGACAATCAGATTACGCCCGTCCTTGTCGTACCGATCTACCCGCCGGTACCGTCGAGGCGGCGGTGCCATCTGCCATATAGCGCCGCTCGCCTTATGTTGAAGCGCCGACCCGTGTGCCAGGTTTGGGGAGGAAGGATGAGGCGCAGCTAAGATAGCCTCTCCACGTGGTTCAGGAATTCCGTCATATACGCGAGCCCTCATCCTCCCATCCTGGGACATCGGGCCAGAGCCCGTCGAAGAGGCATTCCCACGGGGATTGTCCAGGTCTTCGGCGATTCTACCTTGTCCCATAAGGGCCACAGTGGTAGCTCCGTGCTTCGCGTATTTGTAATCCATTGAGAGTAGTAGACGGCCAATGTCGCTGGCCATCACCGCCGCGCCTCTTTACGCCGAGGAAAGCGCCCGTCCATGCAAATAGCATCGGCGGTATCTGCAACACACACTACACGCATTTCCGCCGGTGTCACTGGACGCTGCCGCGTCGCTTCGTGCCCTTCGGCGCCCGCCAGCACCCCCAGCGTCGCCAGAACCTGCCTCACGCACTACACACACTCTCCATCGCATCGCCAACGCCTCTACTCTCATGCCTTATGGACTTTCAGCTGCTCCTAACAATACACATCATGAGGTACGGGTGTCCCCGAGTGGAGCCAGATCGGACGGCGTGCCGCTGAAACTCCTTCCCCCACGTGGGTATAGAAGGCGCGAACCTAGCGGTACCTATAGGGTCTTACAGACAAGTATAGTAATCCCAGCCGAAGCTGCTCAGTTAGAAATGCAACGGTGGAGGGTGTGAATGCATGGGGCAAGGCACGGCAACGCAGCAAGGCACTGGCAAGGCATTGGGACCGACTGAAGCCCCTCTCCAACGTGCGCGTCATCATGTGTTCCAGTTAGGCAACCCCGAAGAAGCGAAGATAGGGAGGAGACAAAACCCAGATAGGATGGAGATAGGATTAACATGAAGCCGAAATGGAGCCGAGTTGGAACAGGTCAACTCAGCCCCATCTCGGCTCAATGTGAATCCTATCTTCAACCCATCTCGGTACTGTTTCCTCCGAATGCTCACCTCAACAAGATCACCAAACCGGAACTGGAAGCCCCCAGGCATTTACTCGGCAGGAAATTCGGCGAAAATGGGCTAACCAGGAAACCAAACCAACAGCCAAGAAAAACGAGCCAACCAACAATCCAACAGACAACCCCACAACCTGCCTGGCCGAACCCCTACCGAGTAAATGCCCAGTTGAGAGTTGCGCATATCCCGGTGACCGCCCTCCCCAAGCGGTCACCTTCGTGGGGAGAGGCCCAACCACCTCCTCTTCCCATGGAGTGCCATCTTGTGCACCCCTCCAGGACAATAATAATAATAATAATAATAATAATAATAATAATAATAATAATAATAATAATAGTGCTTCTCTGTCAATGGCTGATGCAAATCTGCACATGCGCCTCCATCGTCTCACCCGTGAGGGGAGTACGAAGAATTGACGATAGGCTGTAATGACACCCCCGCAGGGCAGTTCCAACACTTCCAGACGGACCGGTATGTTCAATGAAAATACTGGTGGCACCGACGGGAATCGAACTGGCGACAGGGCCCAGATGGTAGGACTTGACCACTGGGCTAAATAATAATAATAATAATAATAATAATAATAATAATAATAATAATAATAATAATAATAATAATAATAATAATAATAATAGTGCTTCTCTGTCAATGGCTGATGCATTTCTGCACATGCGCCTCCATCGTCTCACCCGTGAGGGGAGTACGAAGAATTGACGATAAGCTCTAATGACACCCCCGCAAGGGCAGTTCCAACACTTCCAGACGGACTGGTATGTTCAATGAAAATACTGGTCCAGACGGATCGGTATGTTCAATGAAAATACTGGTGGCACCGACGGGAATCGAACTGGCGACAGGGCCCAGATGGTAGAACTTGACCACTGGGCTATCACTGTGTCCAATAATAATAATAATAATAATAATATTATTATTATTATTTACTATATCTGAGGCGTACTGATGCAGCTAATAGCATATCCTCAACGGACATAAGCCTCCAATACCCTTGTTCGAGGTCCTCCACCCCCCCGTGTCAGTCTCTCGCCTGATGATCGGGGCCACCGATGGAGCTCCTGAGGGCAAGACTGCACTAAGCCGAGGTTATTCCGCAGTCCCAGCAACATCTTGCAAGACTTCACCGAATGTGCAAGTGCATACACCAAGCGCGGTTGCTAGAGCTGCCTCGAAACCCCACCCATAACAATCTGGTGTCTGCTGGGTCCTGGGCTATCAACCAGCATATGCGGAGTTTAAGATCTTTTACGCGCGCAACGACCCTCCTCCCCAGCATCTACCACCAAAGGGTTATGAGTTGGCGTCACAGTTTAACGCCTTGAGACCATTGGGCTGAATAATAATAATAATAATAATAATAATAATAATAATAATAATAATAATAATAATAATAATAATAATAATAATAATAATAATAATAATAATAATAATAATAATAATAATAATAATAATAATAATAATAATAGTGCTTCTCTGTCAATGGCTGATGCATTTCTGCACATGCGCCTCCATCGTCTCACCCGTGAGGGGAGTACGAAGAATTGACGATAGGCTCTAATGACACCCCCGCAAGGGCAGTCCCAACACTTCCAGACGGACCGGTATATTCAATGAAAATACTGGTGGCACCGACGGGAATGGAACTGGCGACAGGACCCAGATGGTAGAACTTGACCACTGGGCTATCACGGTGTCCATAATAATAATAATAATAATAATAATAATAATAATAATAATAATAATAATAATAATAATAGTGCTTCTCTGTCAATGGCTGATGAATTTCTGCACATGCGCCTCCATCGTCTCACCCGTGAGGGGAGTACGAAGAATTGACGATAAGCTCTAATGACACCCCCGCAAGGGCAGTTCCAACACTTCCAGACGGGCCGGTATGTTCAATGAAAATACTGGTCCAGATGGATCGGTATGTTCAATGAAAATACTGGTGGCACCGACGGGAATCGAACTGGCGACAGGGCCCAGATGGTAGAACTTGACCACTGGGCTATCACGGTGTCCAAATAATAATAATAATAATAATAATAATAATAATAATAATAATAATAATAATAATAATAATAATAATAATAGTAGTAGTAGTAGTAGTAGTAATAATAATAACTCAAGATCACGACATCTTCCTTCCTACTGCTTGAGCATCCAAAAGCTCGAGCATATCTTAAAAACTGTAATTAAATTTAGTTACATAACATAAAGTTTGAATCTTTAGAAGGTTTCACAACTGGGTAAATTCGATAAGATCTTTTAAGATCGGGATGTCTTCAAATACATTGGCTGCAATGTCGCGGAAAGAGTAGGCTTTCTGGTTTCTTGAAGTCCAGACAAGAAGTAAGGAGTATATGTCTGCCAAAATGTTGCCAGCAATCAGTATAGCATCAACACACTACCCTACAGGTTGTTATAAGCAACACTCCTGAAACCTTTATTTCCAGGATTCACACCTGCATGCATGCATACATATATACGCACCATATCCACACAAGAAATAAGGAGTATATGTCTCCCAAAATATGTTTTCAGCATCAGTATAGCATCAATACACTACCCTAGAGGTTCTTATAAGCAACACTCCTGAAACTTTCATTTCAAGGATTCACACCTGCATGCATGCATACATGTATACGCACCAAATCCACACAAGAAATAAGGAGTATATGTCTTCCTAAATATGTTTCCAGCAATCAGTATAGCATCAACACACTACCCTAGAGGTTTTTATAAGCGACACTCGTGAAACTTTCATTTCCCGGATTCACACCTGCATGCATGCATACATGTGAGGGAGAGGCAGTGTTGGCGAGGAGAGTGTGTTAGTGAAGTGGGCAGTTAGGTTGGAGGCTGGAAGGTGGAGGTTGGGCTGGGGTACGTTGAAAACCGGTGTTTTTCTACCAGTATCTGAGAGGCTACCTCGACCTAAGGCGGGGCAGTGTGAGGGAGAGGCAGTGTTGGTGAGGAGAGTGTGTTAGTGAAGTGGGCAGTGTAGGTTGGAGGCTGGAAGGTGGAGGTTAGGCTGGGGTACGTTGGAAACCAGTGTTTTTCTACCTGTACCTGAGAGGCTACCTCGACCTAAGGCGGGGCGGCGCGAGGGAGAGGCAGGGTTGGCGAGGAGAGTGTGTTAGTAAAGCGGGCAGTGAAGGTTGGAGGCTGGAAGGTGGAGGTTGGGCTGCGATATGTTGAACAATAGTGTTTTTCTACCTGTACCTGAGAGGCCACCTCGACCTAAGGCTGGATAAATGTGCAGTAATTTCGTTAGGCTCGTTTTGGAACAGGGAAACGCCAAAAAGTACGAAAAGTTTGTGTTGGTAATTTTTCGACTGCGAACAGGCACTACTCCACCCAGGTTACCGTGACAGTGCAAGTGTTGGCTGCAAGGGATAAATGGTAAGTAATTACGTTAGGCTTTTGTCCTGAACGAGGAAATGCCAAAATTGTTGATGTTTCCCGTTATAGCGTAGCTTGTGGAAGTTGGTGTTTGGACGTAATAAGCATGACATTGGTTTTGGAAGCTGCACAGGGGAGCTAAAAGGCAGGGCAGGAGGTACGTGTTATGTTGTACGTGGTGTTGGTAAATTTTTGACATGGAACAGGTTCTACTCCTCCAAGGTCACAGTGGCAGTGCAAATATTGGCAGCAAGGGAGAAATACGCAGTAATTGCGTTAGGCTTTGTCCTGAACGAGGAAATGCCAAAAAGTGAGTGAATTTGGTGTTGGTAAATTTTTGACATGGAACAGGTTCTACTCCTCCAAGGTCACAGTGGCAGTGCAAATATTGGCCGCAAGAGAGAAATACGCAGTAATTGCGTTAGGCTTTTGTCCTGAACGAGGAAATGCCAAAAAGTTGGTAAAGTTGGTGTTGGTAATTTTTTGACATGGAACAGGTTCTACTCCTCCAAGGTCACAGTGACAGTGCAAATATTGGCCGCAAGAGAGAAATGGTCAGTAATTGCGTTAGGCTTTTGTCCTGAATGAGGAAATGCCAAAAAGTGGGTGAAGTTGGTGTTGGTAATTTTTTGACATGGAACAGGTTCTACTCCTCCAAGGTCACAGTGACAGTGAAATATTGGCCGCAAGAGAGAAATGCGCAGTAATTGCGTTAGGCTTTTGTCCTGAATGAGGAAATGCCAAAAAGTGGGTGAAGTTGGTGTTGGTAATTTTTTGACATGGAACAGGTTCTACTCCTCCAAGGTCACAGTGACAGTGCAAATATTGGCCGCAAGGGAGAAATGGTCAGTAATTGCGTTAGGCTTTTGTCCTGAATGAGGAAATGCCGAAATTTTTCATGGTTCCTGTTGTAGTGTAGTTTATGGAAGTTGGTGTTTGAGTTTACCCATGGTCGCTTCCGAGAGGTTGTGCTCCTGCACTGCTACAATGTCATAGCGGCGCAAGTTGTAGTGGTTGTAAACAGGGTGCAGGCGACCTCGACCTAAGCGCCGACCTCGACCTAAGTCAGGAAATGTCGTGGTGGGTGTTACGTGTGGTGGAAAGTGCGTAACAAGCATGACGTTGTAACTTGTTGTGGAGGTGGCACACGGGAATTAAAAGTCTGGGCGAACTGCGAGCTGTACTGTAAACAAGGCGCAGGCGACCTCGACCTAAGCGCAGACCTCGACCTAAGTCAGAAATGTCGTGGTGGGTGTTACGTGTGGTGGGAAGTGTGGGGTCGTGTTAAAAGTTTGGGGCGGGAACGAGCAAGTCTGGGCGAGCTGTGGGGGAGAAGTCTTGGTGAAAGTTTGAAGCGGGAGGGAGTAAGTCTGGGCGAACTGCCCTGGAAACAGGGTGCAGCCGACCTCGACCAAAGGGCCCACCTCGACCTAAGGTGAATCTGACCTGGGAATCCTACCTCGACCTGAACAACAACTTTACCCACTTTCTGGCATTTCTTTGTTCAGGTCGTGTTTGTAATATTTTGACAGGGAAGAGGCTCTACTCCTCCAAGGGCACCGTTGCAGTGCAAGTATTGGGCCCAAGTGATAAATGGTCAGTAATGGCGTTAGGGTTTTGTCCTGAAGGAGGAAATGCCGAAATTTGGCACAGTTTCTGTTTCAGGGAACTGTGTGGAAATAGGAGGTTTAGTTGTAACCAAGATGACATTGTAGTTTATTCTGGGGGCCGCAGACGGATGCGGTAAGTGAGGGATAGTACTAGTACGAGCCCTGTGGAAATGTTGGTCCACATGCGGAATGTCCCAGGTGAAATTTTTGAAAAAAAAATTTTTTTGCATTTCTCCATGGAGGACTGTGAGGTGTAACTGCCCCCCAAAGGATTTTTTCAAAACGCGAGTATTAGTTTCAAAAAAAAGAAAAAATGAATTTTGGCGAATTCGGGAAAGTTTTCCCCTGGCGAATACGGGACACCTGGCGAATTGGGGACAGTACACAGTGCCAAGTTTGACTTGGTTACGGTCGATGAAAGCAACGACTTCACCAGTGGTGTAGTTGACAGTGTCATCATCATAGTCGTCCACTGCAACTGGGTTGAGCGGGGCGACGCCATCAGTGGGGGCAGTGTACGGAGAGAGGTGTGAACGGTCGATCCGTTTAAATATCCTATTGGTCTTGAGGTGGCGGAGTTTAAACAGTTAGAGTTGACCTGCTCTAAATCGTGTAGGAGCCGTCGAACTGAAAAACAGACGAGGCAGGGATGCCTTGCTTTGAGGGTTTAGGGTGGTAGACGGTGACGGTGTCGCCAACCTTCCACTCCTTAACGGCTTTGCGGCAGCCCTTGTTCTTCTGAGCAACAGATCGGGCGCGGGAGACGTCTGTGTACGTGCTGAAAAACGCCGTGACTGCAGCGCGAGCGCGGCGTAGTAGTTCGATCTGCTCTGAAGATTGAAGCGAAAGCGTAGAGGAAGCGTCGAGAGCGGCGCTTGAGGCGGAGGCGCGGGCAGCAATGATCTCCGAGGAATCGAAAAAGTCCAGTGTGCACCGAGGTTTGCGTGCCAACATACCCTCAAAGGCGGTTATACCTGTAGCCGTGGACACATAGGTGTTCTGGGCGAAGGAAAGGGACGGGATGATGCTAGGCCAGTTCGATTTGTCTGCCTTGGGTAGAGATTGAATTGCGGTGCGGATCGCCTTGTGCCGGCATTCCACGAAGCCGAGTTGATGGTGTGAGTAAGGTGCCGTGGTCAGCCAGTCGAGGCCGGCCTCACTGCAGAAGCGTTTGGCTAATGTACCTACAAACGAGCTGTGGTAGTCATAGAAGATGGACTCCGGAAAACCAAAATGTATGCCCATCGGTTGAGGATGATCTCAACTGTTTCTTCGGCTGTAGAGATGCAGGGGATGAAAAGAGGAAATCCTGAGAAGAGATCGATGATCGTCAGGATATACTGAGAAACAACGCCCGGAATGCCGACGTGCATATGATCGATGCCGATGCCTTGACCTTGACTGCTCCACTTCAGCGAAGAGTAGCGGCCGTGGTTGAGAGTGAGGCGGGCGTGGACCAGTTAGGAAAAGTGGCAGTCGCGGAGGGCGGCGAGGACATCAGCGTGCATAATATCCGTGCCGTCAGTACGGAACCAAATATAGCGCTCCTTGATGAAGGGGACGAGTGTCGGCGTCTTGGCGTGGTTCTGCATCAAGTGGACGTGGTTGATCAGCGGGCGGCACAGCTCTTCTGGAACATATATCTTCAGTGTCGACTGTTTGGCGTCGGCGAGGAAGGCCCTGACGAAGGGTCAATTCTGTTGATCCAGCGGAGACGGTAGAGATTTCATCGGTCCAGAGAGGGCTGTAAGAGTGTCTTGTCGTTGTGCGTCCATGATTAGTTGGCGCGTGACGCGAGGAGCGTGCGAAGTAGCGACAGGGAATACATAATGTTGTTCCATGCCGAGGCCAAAGGCTAGCCACACTAAGTTGTCGTCAAGAAATAAAATCTTACGACACGTCTCGACGGCCTCCTGAGTGTATCGTCCGGGACGCAGTGGACGAGATCTTGCGGCATGAGCAGGGCAAATGGCTTACGAAGGGTGAACATGTCACGCGCGACGGCCGGAGAGCGTTCAGCGGAGGGGATGACAATAGCTAGGTCCCACGGGGCTTGAATGCTTCGTAGCGTTGGGCCAGCGCGGATGATGCGGCAGGAGAGAGACTTGAGTTTCGTTTCCAAAGCAGCATGTGTGCCTTCGACGGCGAGCCAAAGAGTAGAGCTGCTTTGGGCGGTGGAATGGTTGCAAGGAGCTGTAGGATGGCTTCGGCTTCACCGATGAGAGTCGGAGCGCCTGGGCTTATGCAGGGGACACGGGACAATCCGTCCGGAAGGAGGTTTTGTTTACCGGGGAGGTATTCGACCTTAAAGCGGATCGTCTGAAGATTTTCCAGAACCCATCCGACGACCATGGGGCTGCGAGCATGCCATAACCACAGGAGTGGCCGGTGATCGGTGACGATAGTGAGTTCGTGGTCGCTAGCATCGATGTACTAGCGGCACTGTTGAACTCCGTAAATTACGCCATAGGCTTCTCGCACGTAGATCGCCCAGCGGGTTTGCGTGTCTGTGAACTTGAGAGAAAAGTATTGGATAACCGGGGCGTCGCGGTCAGGGCCAGTGTGAAGGGCTCCCCCGATGCCTATTTTGCTAGCATCCGTCCGAAGGCAAAGATGGTGAGAAGACTCGTACTTGGCCAGGACGGGAAGCGTAGTAAAGCACGCGGAGGAGCTTCTTCATACATTTCCGCTCTTCCCGATGAAGGTAGGGTTGACCTGCTGGTCGGGCGTGAGTGGACTTGAGCAAGTTCGTAAGAGGTGATACAAGGCGGGAGTAGTCGGGGATGTGGGCCTGTATGAAGTTGGTCATACCAAGAACGGATCGAACTTCAGACACATTGGAGGGACCATTCGGAGGATGGCGTCGATCTTCGCTGTGTCAGCGGCGATACCTTTCTTACTACATTTCTTGCAGAGTATTGTCAGTTCATGGTATCCCAAGCGGAGTTTGCGCGCCGATCCATGAAGGCCGGAGGTGTCCATACTTGAGAATATACCACGAATTTGGTTCAGGTGTGTTTGAAAGTCGTTTGCACCAGCGGTAACGTCGTCGAGATAGGAGCCTGCAGTAGAAATAGCTGGGGGCAGCTTGTTCCAAAAGGGGAGTGGTTGGAATGACTTCTCGATCGCGCATTGGAAATGGGGGCACGATGTACACCTTGAGGCATAAAGTTGGGGACCAATAGACCTTGAGGGGTCCACACGGCTAAAACATCTCGGCTGTCATCGTCCGGGTTCAGGCGAAGGTGGGAGAAGCCGTCTACCATGTCGATGGAGCTGAGATAGTGCCAGCCGGCGAGTCGTTCTCGGTAATGATCCGGGTTTGGAAGACCTGGGACTGGGAGATGATGGTTGTCATTGGGCATGCGGTAGTCGTAAACGTTCCGAATGTCTCAGATGACTTCTTTCGCGATATCCTCGAATTTCCCGACCGGGCAACTGCGGCTCGCCCATGCGCATTGAGAGGAGGCGTAGCTCCATGTGCCGGCGCTGAGGACGTCCGTAGCCCAGCTAGAAAGATATTTGCCCACTGCCGGGGTCCAGCGCAGGCATGGAACTGCAACTGGTTTGGCATTCGGTTTGAGTCGAACAGTATGTTTGAAGATGCCTGCCTTGTCTTGAAAGATGTGGTCGAATTCGCGGATGAGGGCCCAGAGTTGGTCTTGTTGGTGTTTGGTGAGGCTTGGGTTGACTGCTTCAGGTGGAAACTTAGGACCTGTTGGTGCCACTTTTTGTTCCGCTCGCTTGGTTAGGAAGTCGCGGCAAAGTCTTCCAGAGATGAAGAATCACGAAGTAGGATGGGGTCCCTGGACTGTTGATGCCGTGCAAAAGAGCATGCGAGGGTCGGGGCATGTCTGCGCGAAGTCTGCCATGAAGGAGTCCGCGTATGGAAACGGCGGGCCGATGTCGGTCTTAAGCGTCAGAGGTGCGGGCATCCTCAGTTGTTTGGAGTCTGGAGAATGCCCCAGATTTAGTTGTCAAGCTTGACTTTGCGTATTGCCCGAACTCTGAGTTAGGCCAGTGCCAGGCCGAGCGAGCATATTGAATTGGCGGCAACTCCGAGATTTATGGTCAAAGAGTCGTCGTCTTGAAGGTGCGGCTCGACGATCGGAAGAGGCAATGTGGCTAGGTGACAGAGGAAAGGTTGCTTTTGGGCCATCCGCAAAGTTCACACTTTCCTTGTTCCGAGGGTGTTGCGAACGTCGTGTCGTTGAGTGAGGAGGAGAAGTAGCAGATGTCTGGGTCGCAGTCGGCGTTGATGGCAAACTGCTTGACGACGAACCGCTTGACGAGGATCCACTTGACGAAGACGACGAGGGGCCTTGTCCACCGTGCTTTGAGTCGTCATCGTCGTGATGCTTCTTGTTCTCACTGGGCTTGCAGCCAAAAAAGGGCTGTGGTCGAACAGGGTAGGCACGAGTTACCTGTGGCAACGGTGCGGCCGGTGCGTCAGAACCAGTGGTTGCTGGTGGATGAGCCAGGGTTGATGGAGGCTGAATTGAGGCCAACGGTGGCTGTGCTGGGGCCGGTGGTACCGGCGCTGGGGCCGATGGAGGCTGAGCAGGGCTATTGTTCCTGACGATGAACTCGAGCTAGATGACGAACTGGATGAGAAACTTGAACTTGACGAAGAATCAGGTTGATCATCGTACTTCTCAGGGGAATACACTATCTCGTAAGGGTGTGATGACGATGCTTGAACGTCGAATCCAGCATGGATACTGTAGGTGTGATCCGGTTTGGTAGTGCGTGGTTTCTTATGACCATCGCCAGCAAAACCGGAAGACGTTCAAGCAAGGAAATTCATGTGGTACACCACCCACCCCATACTGTCCCATGTTCGACGGATATCATTAACCCGTACTCCCGAGACAAACGTCTCCGTGGCTACCCATACGGAACCCCACTTATCCGTATGCTACCGTCACGCCACGCTCAACAGAGTGTAAATACATGGGAGGTCTCAGGTTCTGGGATAAGCAATCGCTAGTACACGAGGTCTCTGGTACTCATTTGTAGCCTGTTGTAGAAACGGTCGAGCTTTTCTTCTGTCCTGAACTCCTTGAGTTTGATCCACCGGTGTTCGAGGTGGCCTTCGTGTTGAAGGGTGCTATACTTAACGCCTGTGCGCCAAACGTTGAAGTGTCTAGATGCCACGGGACGTTTTCATAACGTATCCAACGGAATTTGCATGAGAAAGAATCCCTAATTCTCGGTGTGTCCGGGCGTGCCTTCCAGTTGGGTGCTTGTTGAAGGTAGTCGCGGGTAGCGGCGTCGTCGATCGAAACTGTTCCGACGAATTTCGTTACACACACCTTGTCCCATATTGTGTTTAGGGTTAAAAAATGAACCCAGAAACAGTTCGTCTCTTTTGTCCATGTAGTTTAGGGTTAAAAAATGAACCCAGAAACAGTTCGTCTCTTTTGTCCATGTAGTAGACCGTGATGTTACAATCGTCGAAGTAGGTGAGCGGCAAGTCGACAATGCAATCGTAGGACCGTTCATGTACTGCACGTAGTTCTGGCACGATGTCTCCGCGATCGTGGTCATAGTAGGTGTCATTTGCGACGTTTTTGAGCCATATCGGGTCGTTACACGGAAGGCGATGAAAGTAATGCTGTAGAGCAAAACAGCGTTCTCGAGTTGGGAGTCGAAAGACACGCGTTTGTATAGTGATGTCGAAAGCGGCAGCGGATGAAATCGTAGGTGCTTAACTTCGGTTTGCTCCATACTGCACCACGGGAATAGGAGTTCTCCTCAAAGGACGGCTGCTAAAGGGTGATGCACTTGGGTTTGCTCCCACAAGTAGGCCGAGGTACGAAGATCGATATCCCCATGGGCGGAAAATATGGTCGAAGGACATTCCTGCTTCCAAGTACGGGACATTGCCAGTAGGTTCGATGTTAGGTCCGACTAGAGAGGATGCAATAAGTTGAGCAGTGTTTCTAGCGTTTTGCGGGCTGAAGTGGAATATTATAGCAGTGTGTTTGCTTTCATAAAACCGTGACATCATGGTGGAACCTTCCGGGATCTGGAAAATGTCTTCAAGTGCGGTTTTCGTAGACGTATTGCCACGGCGGCGGGTCATCAAGGGAGCCGATGTGGTGTCTGCACGGACCAGGCACACGGCTTCGGTGTTGACGACTGCGAGGGGGCGTCTGGTGCCCGACCGAAGAGCTAGGCCATGTGTGAAGTCTTCAAAAGTCTCCGGATCTATCTCGTGTGCGTTGTTACGAGGGGGCCAGTAACGCTGCATCAAGATAGTAGGGCGATCGCGGTGGAAACCTTGGATGGCTTCAGAGAATTCTGTTGAGTATTCATTGTCCCAGTTGGTCTTTCCATACCATTGTCGCGGTTCTGTGTGAGCGTATATTCTGCTTACCCTGGTATGTGGTAACTTAGCATCCCGCGGGAGGAAAGTTCTTACCAAAAGTGGTCTATCGGCGAAGTGGTTGTAATCCGCCGAAGGGAGAAGCCAGTCTTCAGTCACTTGAAAGGTAGGCGGGCTACTAAGGGGTTGGAAACGGAAGACTCCGTGCGGAGCGATTGTATCCTAGGATGGTAGGTTTCCACTCTTGGGTGTTGCATGTGCACCATTGTGGAGTCCGGCCATAGGCCTTGGTTGAGCGTAAGGTGCTTCGGGATCCAGTATCCCAGGTGACGGCAATGCGGGTGAGTGCCTTGAATCATGGTCATGGCTGCTGTCGGGGAAAACGTGGCGTAAATGTCCCGAACAATGTAGAGTTCCTTGTCCATGCCTGGGGAGCCGTTGGTGCCATATGCTTTCTGAATTTCCAATTGGTGGGCTGGCATGTCCGTAAGGTTGGAGAATCCCGACCAAGGGTGGCTCGATCTCGTAGGGCTGATCCGAACATAACCCTCAGCTGGAGGGGAAAGAGGTGGAGGTGGTATCGGCGTCATTGCTTCTCTCTGTGCCAGCTGGTTTTGTGGTCCCACCTTGTCGCTGTCTTCAGCGGTGGGAGTGCGGGTCCTGTATAGTCCAAGTGGGCTTAGCGAGTATGCGACTCGAGGGCCTCCTTGGACTGGTGAGTGGGTCGCCCAGGATAGGGCTCGCACCCTAGCTGGGCTTGCCTCAGGTACCGACGACGAGCTGGACGAGGAGGACGAACTACTAGAAGATGTTGTAGGTGCCTGCGGTTGGGCTGGCGTTGCGGCTGTATTTGTCACAGAGGTCCATGAAGAACTGGACGAAGCTGTCGAACGGCCAGGAGATGCGCGGGCTGCCCTCCGGCGGGCGCTGGTATGTGCTCTCGTAGATGCTTTACTCAACCCGGCGACTGGACTGGTAGTCGGTTGGGTGAGCCGAGGTGGCGGAGGCGAGGCTGGCGGAACTTGGGAGCAAGGAGAAGAGGGTACCGGTGATGTTGAGCGTTCGCGTTTGCTTGAAGAGCGCTTCCTACTCTGTTGATAGTTGTGACTAGATATTAGAGGAACAACTGGAGCTTGTAACGACGGAGGGTTAGTCAGCGCAGTCTGGAACAATTACGGTGTGCCAGGTGCAGGGGCCGATGGTTGGCCAAGAGTCGATGCAGCGGGTGTGGTAGGTGAAGATGATGTCGATGATGAGGATGAAGCCTGCATCAACGATGGCGATGACGATGACGATGAAGGTGATGATGACGATGATCCGAAAGAGAGAGATCGCAGTCGGACTGCGTCTCGGGTCGGCCCGCTGAGTATGTCGGATAAGCGACCAAGCACGGGCATCGTTATAGTAATCCTCATGTGTGATCAGATCAGAGGATGGCTTGTGTTTCTTGGAGGCACTAGATCTGATTTCTTCTTCTCCTTCGTCCTCTTCTTCATCGTCTTCGTCGTGATCTGTCAGTACCCTCCCATCACATGGTCGCTTCTTTTCGGACATAAACAGGTTGACTGTGCGGCCGTAGAGGTGGGCTTGCGAAGTTGACAAAAGATCGTAGGAATCTGAAGGTTGCGTAAAACGAAGCTTGAAGATCTTCTCAATCTCGGAGGTCGGGTAAGAAGTCATTTCAGCCAGAGTCTCCGGGCGGAAGTCATAGCTGATGGTTGCTAATTGACGGTCGCCCACCTGAAGTGGCTCATCGAAGAGATGAAATTCCGTCTCGTAGACGATCTGTCTTGCTGTGGGCTTCAAAGGGATGTAGTCCGTGGGCTTGATCCTCTGGGCCTCGTCGATGGACAAGTTGATCTGTGCGGTCACTTCGTTGGCGAAGAGTAGATCCACGCGATCGGGCAGGTGAGCCGACATATAAACGGTAATTGCATGAAGCGGCGACGTTGGGCCAGCGGAAACAAAGAGTTCGATGCCGTCGGTGAGGAGTGCGTCGATGCCGACGGATGAGCGTGCTGTCACAGGCAGCAGCTGCCGGATCGTAAAACCGTGTTGTAGAACCCAAGATAAGCGAACGACGCCTTTACAGTTGCAGGCTGAATCCAAAGCGCATGTAGTCTTGCCGATAAATGGGCGGTTGCGAGGATGTTTGGCGACCCAAACGCATCCGGTGACAACTGTTGGGATAGTCGCAATCCGTAGAGGCGAGGGCGTTTGCTCCAGCGAAGAGGGTGCGTAGGACCGGGTAGTCATATGGAAGGCGCGCAGGGTGCTGCGGGCAACGACCGCTGATGGCTTTTTGTCATATTGACGACGCTGTCGACGAAGTTTGCACTCTTCAAACGAATGTTTGGGGAGCTGGCCCTTCTTCAAGAAGTTGTTGTGCTCCTTGCAGTAGGTGCATGGTAGGCCCGCAAAAAGTTTTCGATCCATCTGACTTGACGAGGGGCCCGGTGGGTCGGTCTTCAAACGCTTGATCTGGCGAGTCGACGTCTGTAGAGGGGCAGTCTGCCTCATTGTCATGGCGTCCGCCTTACGTTTCTGCCAAGCGGGGCGGTTAGTGTTGGTGTTCGCCTCAGTAGTCGTTACTTGCCGGAGCTGCTGACGTCTTGGACGAACAGAGACCCGTCTATACGTAGATGGGTCTTTGATGTCGGTGCGGACCGGAGTCTCTATCCCAAGAAGGTATTCCTGCATAACGTTTGGGCCGAGGGTCCTGGCCCAAGGGAGGAGGTCATCCAGATTGCGCGGCCAGCCAGCGCCATACGTGAGTAGGACTTGGTCCGAATGCTGATTCTATCGGTCGCGTTCCATCGGGGTGAGCATACGGCCCAAGTCCTCAATCTGGTTTCCGTCGCAGATGCTCACGCTAGCTGCATGTGTAGTCTCGTAAAACGTAATACACCGTTGGATGTACGCCAAAAGTTGCTCGTTCTGAAAACGTCGTAGACCGAGAGTTTGGAGAGCTGACTTGTATAAATCGGGTTTGTCCAGACAGCCATGGATAAGGTCGCGAATGAATAGCAGCCAGATGAGGGACAGTGAACTCCAAACTGGATTGAGTCGGTGACGCGGACGAAGCGGTACCAACAGTCGTCCATGATGGTGACCGTAACTCTGTCTCCCCACTCGTTAACATTACTGATGGCGTGCATAATGGCCAGTTGAATTGGCATCTTGGCGATGTGATAGTTGACTGCTAATCCTCGTGCGAAAACAGTTCGATCAGACGTCGGTGTTCGAAGTGTCGGCGTGACTACAGATGTCAGGGCTGAGGGTAGCATCGGTGTTGACAAAGTCAGCGTAGCTGTTCCAGGAGTCGAAGACGTCGAGGGGTGGCTCGAACGGGTCGTAGTCGCAGATGAACGTCCGGTGGGCTGCAGAGTTGTCGGACCAGTCTGGTTCGATGAGGGAATGGATGTGGCACCAGCGGTTGTGCCGGGGAGTGCAGTGACCTGGGGTGACCTTGTCAATCCGACAGTGGGAGCGGTGACTGGGTAATAGTTGTGAAAAACTTCTACGGGGATGACGTGGCCAATGTCGTGCCAGAGCTTCTCTGCGGCTGCCAACGATCCAGTAGGTCCCAGGTACTGGGCGTAGACCTCAGCGTCTGTCCAATCTGGGTTACAAAGGAGGTCCAGGCTGGCTTGAGGGGCAATGGGGACCTGTAGCAGCCAGGTAGCCTTATCCTTATGAATTTCCCGAAGAATGTCTCGTGCATCATCAACGTAGCTGGTCAGTAAATCGCAAATAAACTGCACGATTTGTATACGTGGAAGGTCAGTATGGAGGCGAGCAGTCTTGTCAGCCTTGACTTCTTCCTGAAACCTCTTGCCTGCACGTAGGGTGTCTGTACGGGAGCCCAAGATGGGATATAAGTCCAGATAACGTTGTTTGTGCTCGTTGTATTTTGATGCTGGATCGTCTTGTCGCGACTGGTTCCACATGTAGGCGTACCAGGAGCAAGCCAGAACGCAGAGCAGTAGCTGAAGAGGGCGAGGTGCAGTGGAAGAGGTGTTCTCCACTCTGTAGGTAGGGGGTTTTCTCTTGAATGGAAAAAAATTCGAATTGTGAGTTTGTATACAACTCTTCAAGTAGGCACGAACTCTTAATAAGAACACTATGGCTGCTTTGAGTCCTGACTCAGAGTGAGCAGGTGAAATGCAAGTAAATAGTAGAGAGGTCACTTCGTTTATTCACATAATTTCGAACTCATTGCAGGCTTGGGTGCAACGTACGATCAAAAGTAGAACGTAAATTATGAGGTCTCCTGTTCTCAAACGGATAGTGTCGCGAGTCTTCAAGTAAACAGTCATAAACGGATAGTTGTCGGGTTGTTGGACTTGAAAATTCCCCGAATTGATTTGGGAAGCCTCAAGGCGAAAATGACTGGGAACGGAAAAGTATTGCGTTCTTCGGTGTATTTCCTTGTCCTAAGATTTACCGTAAAACGTGTTTCAAGGGAAATCGGGGGAAAAGGTAATACGGATGGGGAAAATGGCAATAGCTAAAAAGAACTTTGAACTGATCGTTTGAAATCATTTCTGAACGAAATCGAAAACTAGTTAGTGAAGTCGAAACGTCGTGCAGAGGAGAATCTAATGAACCGGTCAAAAAGAGTGTCTTATCAACGGTAATGGTTTTGGCCTGTCGTCTAGGTACTCAGTCTGATACTACACTCAAGGAGCATATGTAAATATGTAAAAATATATTTACTTTTTTAAAAAATATCTGAGGTATTAATTATAGAAAAATGGATACACGTAGGTTGAAGGGAAAAAATAAGGGTAACGTGAGCGCATGGCATTGGCAGCCCAGGGCATGGGATTTGTTTTACTGCTTGGCATCGTACGCTCGTCTTCGTGTGGTTTATCAGGCAATTGTTTGAGTTTCCCAGTTTGATAGGCCCAACTAGCCCAAGGATTTTCAAAATAAGTGGGACCGTTCGCAGGGTAACGTTTCGCCATGTGTGATGTGCCTGATTCAAACACAGCAAATGCCTTGAACAATATCATAGGTCCACCACATCTGTTTAAATGCATCCCATGCTTCATGGTTTGGCCTCCTTTTTTACGCAGATCGTGATCAGCATCCTGGATGGGGCCTGTGACTGGTCCAATATAGCCATGATAACCCATTCCGCTATCGCTGACTCTGACATCTTCAAGGGTGTTGATATAGAAAGTATACGACAATGACGCATGCTGTCCCTTTTTCCATTCACATTGTTTGGCACGGCGCATGGTTTCACGGGTCGGAATCTCATCAAGATCCGTGACAATCACCACGACATCATCTGTCTCTTCCTCTTTCAAGAGTTCATGACTGTTCAAAGCTGACACCCAGGGCAGTCTCTCAAAATCCCAAATACTCCCATGTTTCGCCATCACACGACTGCTCACAGTCTCACAGCTTCAATCATCCACAACCAAATGACGAATCTGATAATCAAACAAATGAAAAGGATTCAAGGTACGAATACGTTCATACATGAGACTCTTCCGCCACAAGCGGAGAGAACTGGAGCCTTCGATAATAAACCATTGATCGACCACACCCATGCCTTCCAAGTGTCTGAGTTCCAAGAGAGGCACTTCGTACGCAAAAGCGAGGATCTCCACCAGACGAGTTGGCCTCGAAGCATTCATCTGTTTCGGCTTACCTGTGAACCAGGTTGAAAATTGGGGATCAGCACAATTGATGGGTTGTTCAGCTTCCAGCTTGGCAGTCTGGGCTTCAAGCTCCTCTCTGCGAAGCTTCATTTCAGGTTCAGCCCTCCAGATGGGAAGAAGAAGAAGAAGAAGAAGAAGAAGAAGAAGAAGAAGAAAACATACATTTAGTCTGGCACATACACAGATACGAAAAAAAATAAAAGCAAAAACAAAAATTTTAAACACAAAAACCAAAAAAATAAAAAATACAAAATATAAAGATAAATCAAAAAGACAAAATTATAACTTAGCACTATATTTTCCTATCGACTCACACTTGACAGGCATTTTCCGCCACCATACATCATACACCAACCTTGCCTAGCAGGCAGTCCGCCCTCCATGCGATCTACTTTGTTTTCATCCGCTCTGGTTCAGCACAAAGCTCCAGTTGTGCCCGCCATCTTTGCGCGCCTTGTTGTGAACAGCCACCGCAAACAACTTATACCGCACACATGCGCTGGTGTCACTGGTTCTGCTACTGCTACTTCGGTCCCATGCTTCCCGTTGCTATGTCCTGTCTGGCTTCGGACAAATCAGCTTACTTGGGGCATCCACTTCCCACGTCTGGTTGTCGTTAACATTCCCTGTGATTCTTCTTCTGAAATTCAGTCGCAGTATAGCCGGCCATCCATACAGTACATTCATGGTAACTATGGCTCTTTTCCCTTCAGTCTTGTCGCATCTCTGGCACCGATAGGCACAATCCGACATGACGTGGGGCTCAAAAAATTGCTTCAGTATTTGGTAGACGGACTGTACACTTCTACGGCAATGCAACACCGGTCTCATTTCCCACACCCAATGAGCTACACTTTCCAGCGTCGCATTCTGCGGAAGCGTAATCCATCGCTCTGCGAACACACAGGTCGGGCATGCCGAGCCCGACATGGCTCCCATTTCCTTCCCGGCAAAACAACGTTGCACTATTTTCCTGGCCACCTTTTCCTTGTTGTCTCTCCCGGAAATTCCTTGACCTTGTAACGGACACACTTGCATCTCAGAAGGCTCTGCCCTCCACCCCTCTCCCATCTGCACCACCTGGCGGCGTCCAACAAAGCTTGCAACACTTCCATAGGATCAGCTTGTTGTCCCAAGTAACGACCCAACCCCAGAGTTCTGCACACTGACTTGACCTGCAAAGAATGCTGGTTGTATGGACTCAACAATGCTTGCGGCGGTGTTGCCTGACCCAGCACAAATCGGCGCAGGTTCTTTAAAATACAATTGCGACACGTTGGGTCCGTGCATGGCTTAATGCATCTCCCATCATCTGGAACACTAAATTCGCAGTTGAGCGCAGTATTGACGCAGCACGTGCTGGTTTGATTGTCCAAGCCGTAACGGCGTGTTCCTTGGACGGTCTGCCTGGTTTGTCTACCTACTTGCAAACCGGCATTTTGCTTGGGCTGCTGCGGCAAAGTCTTCGTACTTCCTCCAACACGAGGGTAGCAGCGAGCGTAGCTCCTTTGGTCACCGCCTGCTCTGGTGTGATCAACACCATCGTTTCGTCACTTAGGGTGGGGTGCTTCGAAAGATTCCTGTAAACGTCGTACAATGAAAGCGCTTGGGCAAACGTCCCCCCTGGGTCACTTTCCTCTACTGGGCCTTGCAAAGCCTTGATATTCCGGCCGTTCTGCTTGGAGCTTAATACTCCCCACTGCAACACCAAATGAAAACTTGTCCCTGACACCTTGTCACCTTCAACCCTGTCCAGGACCACTGCCGGAAGTCTCGTGAGTTTGGCAACGTCTACGTACTTCCCTTGCTTCTTCACGCTTTGGCCACGCTTCGTATTACTTGGAATTATCCACCACACTTTGCTCCCTTCCCTACCGCGGCTGGCACCAAGGTATCGAGTAGCTTGTTGCGACGATCTTTACCTGCTTGCAACCTCTTCCGTTGCTGCTCCTGTGCGTTGAAATATGTCAAATTAGCCTCCTGCAACCAATTTCTCACCCCCTTCACCAAAATCTGCGCCTCTCCATCCATGATCTCCAACTGCTCTTCGGCACTGACCAACTCCCTTGTTCTTTTCCGCTCCGTGTCTCTCTTTTTCCACTCCTCGTGTGCTTCGCAAACATCACCTTCCTGGATGTGGCTATTCACCTAGTTTGCCACACACATGCACAAAATCAGCTGCTATGTGCAATTAGACCTTTTGTTCTTCCTTGAACTAGGAATTCCTTTCCTATGATCACCACTAACCACCGCCCACCAACAAGTACATAGGGTTAGTGTGCATCTGCATACATGTGCGCCTGTATATGTATTCTCTACATATTCACTTTTTCCCACTGCCACTTCGCACCATCTGGTTCATGTCACACTTTCAGACCTTGTGCAAGTTATTGGGTGCGACACTTTTGCTGCTATCGCGCGCCCATTCATTCAGGTTCGATTCCACTTGTTCCACTAGTTCCATCAATTTGCGTGGATCTCCTTCTTGTGGGGCTAAGGCGTGCAACTACAGCGGTCAAGGACAACAACATGTTAGTTCGTGTAATTAAGGAACCATACCTCATTTTTGACTAAGTCTCCTATTTTTTCCACGCACCCTTTCTGCCAAGGGCTATTTCCTTGACAAAAGCAGTAATGTTGGTTCTCCCTCGTGATGTCGTCGTCTCGGAGCATGGCCTACGCACGGTGCACAGATTCACAAGTTCACATTGCTGCATAAAAGTTCTTTTTTTACTCACTTCGCAGTGTCCTTCGATCTCGGGGCCATGGTCCACAAAATATGCCGGCTTCCGTGTCATGCCCAACGCTACATTCTCCTCGTGCACCGTTTTCACGAACTTAGCCATGAATGCAGAATCGGGGTTTTTACATTTGTGGTCTCCGTAGCCGTTGCCACAATCAACCACTGGTCGTCGTCAGCCCCTGTAACGGCTCTCAACCGAATCCTTTTCGTGCCTACATCAACTACAGTCCAACCAGAGAGCAAACAGCAGTGTCAGCACGATACACTCCGCACTTTCACGAGCGTGCCTGCATATCACTTACTTATTCCAGCGATCCAGAGTTTGGAGGGCAGATGCTGATAGCAATCGTTCTGAAAAATGTGGCACTTATAGTCGACTTGGGAATTGTACGCAATGGGCGGGAGCCTGAGTTTGCGTCTGACTTTTCTGCCCGTTGCGCATTTTGGGCAGCCAACAAGGAACCTACGCATACACATACAACCAGTCATGGAATGTGCACACATACACACACACAGACACACACACACACACAGACACACACGCACACGCACACCCACTTGTTCAATGTGCATACACACACACAGAAAGCTACTTACGCTTTCACAATTTCGCGTGAAATATTCGCCCATTCCGTACACACCAACTTGTGCAGCCTCTTCATGCTGCAGACGTGGCCCTTGGCTCCGTCCTTGGACGTTGCTGTTTGATGGTGCACAAGGACATTCACCAGGTCGCACAAGCGGGCACGTCTGCGCCATGTACCGATATGATGCTCTGTTGTACGCCAGGTCCTCTTCCTGGCATTTGCTTTTCATGTAAGCTGCGCATTCCTTGAGAGTTAACTGGCCTGCGCCAGAAAGTTTTTAGTGCTGCATGCCGTCTTGTTTCCCGTACTTAACAGCTTGCCCCAGTTGGCTGTTTGGCGTAACCATTTTTGCTGTCACCTTTGAACCATCCTGCAACGTTTTCACTCGCACAAGCCAATACATCGTCTCACCCTCTTCGTTGTGTGGGCGAGGATATTTTTTCTGTTTTCTCATTAAGTACTTTATACGCGATTCACCTCGGTGTGACCGTGCTGCCAAGTTCGCTTCGATGTTCCGCACTTCTTCTTCGTTGCTCTTGTTTGTGTGAATCCTCGCGTACGTTTGAAGTTCAAAATACTCCTGTGTCAACAAGCAGAACCATTTACTGCAACCGGCAATCGCTGCGTACGTACCATGAGTGCTTTTGCGTAAGGTCCTGATCCAAGCTCTTTCTGCAACTCGTCCTCTGTGTACGCCGGTTTCCCATTCCTCACCACTCTCTAACACAAAACAACACTTGCTGTGGCGTGGCATTGAGTACGTACACACGCGCCCAAGCATGGACCTTGGCCGCTGTCCGCTTTGTGCCAGTGGGCTTTACAGACGCCCCTGCTTGCTCTTGCTCTTGCTTTTGCTCTTGCTCCTTCTCTGGCTGTTGCGCTTTTTTCCCAAGGGCGTCATCAGCCCCTGCTTGCACTTGCTCTTGCTCTGGCTCTTGCTCTTGCTCTGGCTCTTGCTCTTGCTCTGGCTCTTTCTCTGGCTCTTGCTCTTGCTTTGGCTCTGGCTCTTGCTCTTGCCCTTGCTCATGCTCTGGCTCTTGCTCTTGCTCTTGCTCTGGCTCATGCTCTGGCTCTTGCTCTTGCTCTTGCTCTTGCTCTTGGGCTTCT
This sequence comes from Paulinella micropora, assembly GCA_019918135.1. Lineage (NCBI taxonomy): Eukaryota > Cercozoa > Imbricatea > Euglyphida > Paulinellidae > Paulinella > Paulinella micropora. The sequence continues at coordinate 110,311 of WBZZ01002670.1, read as the reverse complement.
TGCGACTGGGCGACATCATCTGTGGTCTCTGCATCCACCGTGTGGTGGTGTTGTTTCTGTATTGGCCCACTGGTACGGGGAGGTGTATTGTACATAGAATCCTCTCCTCCTTCCGCCATATCCCCCTTCAGCTCTTCGCGTGCCAGCGCCAAATACTTCTGGCGTATCCGTTTTATTTCGTTAGCGACAGGAAAGAAGTCATAGCCCTGACAATCCCCCCTGCAGACATTTACATGTGCATGTTGGTAAAGCATTCTTTGTTGGGGACGTAGTTACCTAATTACGTTCTTGACCAGGATTCATCAGGACGTCTTTGTGCTTGATGCCATGTTCGACGTACAAAATCGCCATTACACCATTGTTGACCTTTGACGGATTTCCTGGAATCTAATACATCCAACACTACTTATCTCTCTCTCTCTCTCTCTCCCTCTCTCTCTTTCCGAAGTTTCTCTCTTTCTCTCTCTCTCTCTCTCTCTCTCTCTCTCTCTCTCTCTCTCTCTCTCTCTCTCTCTCTCTCTCTCTCATGCTCTCCAAAACGCTATGTGTTAATTTGCGTAAATGTCATTAGCATTTATTATAAAACCTGGGATGTTCTCTGTCTGTTAACGACGATACTCAAAGGTAGGTTGATGTCGCCCCCTGCGTATATATTCACGTCCTGGACATCCTGCATATTCCATGCGGTTTTACCAGTTCCATAAATAGCATATAAAATTGGGCTAGTGATAGATGCGGGAGTATCCATCCCACCGAAATATCCACCTCCAGTGCAAATAACCATACCGCCGCTTGTGTTATAGGACATGTTTTATTTTAAAATCGGATTGGTTTGATTGGTGCTTTCGTTCGTGATAACAGCAATTTCGTTGAATGATGTGCATGTGTGTAATAACTGTAGCAAAGAATTCAAATAACACATAGACTCAGTGCTATTTACTAACCCCCTTGGATATGGTATATATCTCGGCTCCAATTTTTTTATGTAACTTATGTGTTGATGCGATCTAGGTGTACTGAAATACCTTCTACTATATTTCCCTTATTATATTCATATTTAGATTCAAATTTGTAATATCTTATTATAGCCGAAAATTTTAGTTTATTATTAACATATTTTTTCATGTTGGGAAAATTATTCGCCAATGATTGCCATCATTTCCGGTTGGATCGCTCGCGCCGCAACTGCTGGGTGGCATGGTAAACAACAAAGTTAACCTAGGTGATAACAGCGAGAAATTATGCGCTTCGAACTTGCAACGTTCCTTACCGGAGTGGGCTGGAAAATGAATGCCTGGAGGAATCACAATGTAATAACAGGAGAATTCCAGAGTTTCAAAAATTCTTGAATGGAGTGTTCATGTTCGTGGGTCTGGCCCTCCCGTATATCCCCTTCGCTGAGGATGTCTGACTGCGTATCAATCTCCTCAAGGAGATCCCGCCAGTCTTCCGCGTCGTGCTTAGCGCAGCATACGCGGCGGATAGACTCGAGATTTTCCAGCAGCTGCTCTTGGGTATCTGTTTTATATCCCGGTTGCCCTTAAAGTTAGAAAAAAAATGGGTTGAGAATAATATCATAATAGGGTATAATGTTGAAAAAAAAAACATAATAAAACTATCTTTTATCATGGCGCCAGACGCCGGTAAGCTTCGGTTCATACCGGTTATAGCGCACGTTACTAGGAATTCGACGAGGAAGGAAACATACAATAGTATTATTGTATTGTATTAACATTGTATTATTGTATTGTATTGTACAATGATAGTACAATATTAATAATATTGTGCAATAAAAGTCATGGGACGTTTTTATTAATATTGTATTTACAATACACTGATTCTATTGTACAATATTATATTAATACAATTTTGTATGTATTAATACAATTCCAAAAAAAAAAAAGAAAAAAGAAAAAAAAACGTATAAAAAAGTTGAAGCTACTAAAAAAAGTTAAAGCTATAAAAAAAGTTCAAGCTTGCAAGTTTTTTTATAGCTTGAACTTTTTTTATAGCTTGAACTTTTTATGCAGAAATATTTTTTTTATATAAATAGAACTTTTTTTATAAATCAAAATTAAAAAAAAAATTAAAGAATAATCTTTTTTTATAACATTCTACTAAAAATTGTCTCCACTTGAATAGTTTTGGTAATCAAGCAACGGCCTGGCTGCCAGTAAAGTTACTAGTATAGCCGCCTAGTCACTAATATTCAACTACTTCTACGCCGTTTGCACAAGTTTTTGAAGTTTCAACACGCACCGTCTGAAACGATTTTTAAATGTCATACGAAAATTCGAAAGTTGCCATTTGTACATTTTTGAATTTACTAAGTCAAATTATCAACTGAAGTTCAGTTAGTACCGTGCCATAATTAATATGGCAGCCTGACGGGCGGACGTACTAGTACTTTTGCTAGAGCTGAGAACCTTAGTTGAATACATACTAGGCTCAGAATACGGGCCCCATATGCCGGTCAGTACTTTTTCAAGTAGTAAATATATTTACAATATAAATACAAGCGCACAACGCTATGATCACGATACAGTGACAAAAAGCTTAAACATGTCGCAGAGTGAGGCTTCAGCCTTTCGGGGGCCGAATCATAGTAGTTGAAGTCACGGCGGTGGCTATACTTGAATCAGTGTAACTCAGGCAGGGGCGGTCCGTGCTCGCCCCTCTGCAGTCATTACAGGTGACTCAGCTATTAATGCAACGATAAAAAGCTTTAAGTCAGTTTGCGTGGTTGTAAGTTGAATGGTGGGCACTGGCTGAGGTTCACGTGGTGCAGCAACGAGAAGGATGGTGTGGGGAGTGAGGCAGAGTGTGCTGGAGGGGAAATGGGTCTTATTAAGTCCGGCCAAACGGAAGGATTACCGATATTGATAAAGGTCCTGGGGTCGTTAAAAAGTCCGACTCCCAGCAGGTGGCGCTAGGGGCCGGGTAGGCTAGTTAAGTAAGGGCGGGTTATAGGATATATTGGATACAGGTGATGTGGTTGGGTAGGAGTAATAGAATATGGTTAGTGTAGAGGGGTCATAGAGAAATGGAAGGGGAGATGTGGGTATTCTAGTATAGTAGGGGAAATAGAGAATATTTCACCAATTATCAGTTGTGGGAAGAGCCGCTTCATCATGGGCCAGTCACGCCCCATGGTTGGGAGTATGGGAGAAGGCTGACATGGTCACGTATGTGTGCCTGCACGCATAGAAGCGGATAGATGTTCTTCCAAGGCGCTGGAGGAGTCGGTTGACGTTGTGCAGAGCGGTGCGGTAGACACTTCGCGAGTACGGTATTGCAGTGCCAGTGGTCCGCCCACCAACGAGAGAAAAAATATGAGCCTGCAGGAGAACATGCAGTAAGTTTCCGGGAAATCACCGCAAATACCGCACAGGTTTCGCTGTATACTTCTCTCCTGTCTTACTCGTCGGTTTGTTTAGGAGAGACGGTGCTGTGCGCTGGAGGGAGCACAGCAGATGCTTGGGTGGACAGCAGGCGCTAGTAGCCAGGTGCGTTGGTGAGTTGTTCTAACGAGCGTTTGCCCAGGTTCTAGATGCAAGAGTGTGCTGAACACGAGGCGCCTGAAGTGGTCGTGAATGCGTAGTCTTCGTGAACGTAACCGTCGTTGGTTTTGCCATGAGGCTGTTCAAGGCTGCCGATCCTGTAGCGATAGGTCTGGCCTGGCCGCCATCATGATCACGATCTGCTATGGTGAGCCCATGGCGCGATCCGTGCTAGTTAGAAGGCACTCTGGCATGCGACGCGACGAAAACGCCCAACACGATACTTTGCAGTTGGGTTGTTCTCGCTCAGTGCAACTAAAGAGCAGGACTTGTTGTTGCTTCGAGACGCCACTCTTCAGCGACAGGAAGCAAAATAAAATGCTGTTCTTCTCGCTCCTCTTGCTTTAGCCGGTCGTGCTTTCAACCCAGAGGCAGAATGTTGGCGTTCGGAACACGTCGGTCGAGTAGGTACTTGGCAAGGTTGAACCAGCGTCCCTCGCATTTGTCCAGCACCTCGCTGTCGCTGGTGGCGATGATGTCGTGGGAGCTGGCCAACACAGGGTCGGGGTCGTTCAGCAGCTCGACGTCTGTGCTCATGGCCGTGTGTAGAGAGGCCGAGGCCGCCAGCAAGAGTGACCGAATGCGCCCGGAGTTGGAGACAGGTCGGTCAAACAGCCAGAGCACCTGCGCCACGCCTAACGCGGCGAGTTCTTGTTGCACCATCAGCAGCGCGGGCAGCGTCTCCGACACCGTGCGGTAATTTCCGTGCATGCCCGCCAAGTCGCGCACGCAGCCATCGCGGCCGAGCAAAATGACGGCTCCCGACAAGGCCGACTCCAGAATTGTCACCACGTTGAACCCGTCCACTAACAGGCGCGCGCCTTGCAGGCTGGCGCTGGCCACTTGCTTGCGCTGGCGACGTGGGATGGCTGCGTCCTCACAGGAACAGCGCATGACGGCTGTGCGTTGGCGCTGCGTCAGGTGGTATCGATCGCCAACCAGCTTGAGCGTGGCGGCGGGCGGGTAGCTCTTGGACAGCAGCCACGACACGTCCGCCACCGCGCTAGCCAGTGCGGGCCATTGGTTCTGCGCGAACGCAGCCGCATCTCGCGCGTCCGGCCCACGGTGCGAAGCTTTGTTGGAATCCGTGTCGTTTATCGCCAACTGCAGGACCGGAGGGCCCGGGCGGGGCTGGGTGGTGTTGGCACCACCACGTGCGTAGTCCTGGTGCTCTGGCGCGCTTTGATACGAGAGAAACATGTGAATCACGAGCCAGGCGGACGCGGCGAGGGCCAGCAAGACCAGGCGCGTGGGCGCAAGGAGGGAGGGAGAGGCAGCTGGCGTGGCGGGGCCCGCTGGAAGTGCAGAAAAGCCAGAGCTGTGCATAGCAAGAGCCTGCGTGGATGTTTCCGTCATATGTGTTATGAGAGCGAGAGAAAGAGAGAGAGAGAGAGAGAGAGAGAGAGAGAGAGGCAGAAAGATATACGTAAAGATAGATAGATGGATAGATAGACGCAACTCTATCGATCTATTTATCTATCTATCTATCTATCTATCTATCTATCTATCTATCTATCTATCTATCTATCTATCTATCTATCTATCTATCTATCTATCTACCTGTATGTCTGTCTGCCTATCTATCTATCTATCTATCTATCTATCTATCTATCTATCTATCTATCTATCTATCTATCTATCTATCTACCTATCTATCTACCTATCTATCTACTATCTATCTATCTATCTATCTATCTATCTATCTATCTATCTATCTATCTATCTATCTATCTATCTATCTATCTATCTAT